>JAWNNB010001177.1:0-34112 GCA_035043285.1 Drosophila subsilvestris
TACCTTACTTCCTTCAATTAATGTTAAATTTGTTGTACCAAGCTGCTTTAAAACATTAATAATGAATTTGTATTAGATTGACATGTTATTTACCCATTAATGCATAAAATTGGTGTTTTTATATATATTTATCCCGGTCCCGATACCCACTATTGGTGCCCATATGCTTTGAAATTTCGTTCATATCCCTAAAACAGAGACTGATTAGATTCTGCATTAATTGAAGCCTGATATTACAAACAATATCTTAATTCTATAATATCCTTTTCTCCCAAGGTAGCAGCCTTGTTGCGCATTCCGTGCAAAGTTGCAGAACAATGCTGCTAACTCATTTCCCCATGTTGCCGAAATTTTTTCCATACGAATTAAATGTATCTAACGTGTTCGTTTTGTCACAACAATGAATCTACTTCATCGTGCGATATTAATGATATGATTTTTAAAATTATCAATGGATATTTTTGTGGTACTCAGCAATATTTTTTTGTTTCATCGTCGCGCGAAAATTTTTTTGGACTTTGCCCATGAAACCACCCAAATGCTTGCAGAAAGTTTTGAACGATTTGATTGGTTGAAAGCAGTTAGGGCGCTGCCACATCATAAAGTGGCAATGTGAAATAAGCAGTTAGGGCGCTGCCAGGCTTTTACAACTTTTAAACCTACATACAAATGGACAACATCGCGCACTGATACGTTACATTGAACATTTTGCGTGTCAATTAAAAACTGATTGAAGGTTTTTTTACTAAATTTAGGTCCCTGATTTCAAATATGATCTCCAATTTTTTCCTACAGGTCGCGTTTTTAAGTTACAGGTATTAATCGTTTTTTGACTTTATTCATTCAATAAAAAGTAAATATATCTTACTCCTCATTCAGCAATTTTTAAACGTATGATTTTTTTTCAAAGGTAAAAAGTTGTATCTTTAAGAAAACAGAACAAATTTGAAAATTGCTTGATGTAGAGTAAAGTTATGACTTTTTTAACTTAAAATTTTTGTACAAAAGTAAAAAATACTATGAGTACCTGTAACTTATATCCTAATCAACAAAATCCTTGTTCCCTTGTGTTATATATGGCTAAATTAGTTTGTTAAAAAATAAACGATCCTAAAATGGGGGGAAAAAAGTATTATTATAATTGTATTATATATTATTATAAAACTCACCTCAAATATGCGCAGACAAATAACCACGTGCTTGGTATCAGCTCGGGAGCATCATTTTCGTTTAAGAGTTTGTGTCGGAATGGATTCATGTCAGCCATCTGGAGGAGATTCTTCATCTTGTGTTTCAACGTCTGCCCACGGATCTCAAGCTCATCGCTTTTGCGGTTCAGCATAAGCTCCGCCCCAGGGCAACAATCAAAATATTTCTGGAGGAGTTTCTCGATCTCTTCCAGCTCCTCTTTAGTGATGGCGTTGTGCTCGTTCTTCGGTGGCCTAAGCAACTTAAAAATCGTATGCGGCGCCAATTTTCGCATACCAATTATTGGCGGTGGACATATGCACATCGTACACCGTGTGCAGCACCTGGTGGAGAAATGAGTATAAAATTATACTGGTTAGACACTAAATAAAAAATTACCTTGTCTGTATGACCGTAGTCCTTGGAGAGCATTCGTCTTAAGTGCGTAACGTCGTATAGGACAGGAAACTTCCTACTTGCTAAATTTACGGCTTTTAAATTGGCCTTGTTGCCGTCGGTCACAACAGTAATTTTTTAAAATTAATATTTAAATTTTCAATTGTGAAAATACTTACCGATTTTGGCAGTTCTGCCATGTGCCATTCATCCATTATAAGGCAGAATAGCTCATCAAAACAGGGCCTCAAAGTCCTTGGCGAAGCACCTTCCTATGTGGTTCATGTTGGCCTTTTCGGCCTCCACGAACTCTATCACCTCTTTTACCTCACCTTCCCTTCCCAAATATCGCAAATATGATTTAAAGAAACCTTTAAGCTCCATGTTAGTTAATTTTTGTTACAGAAAAATGCTAAAATTGCGAATAATGCGAAAATTGTTGTGAAACATTACATTACATTCTTACTCAATGTTTTCTTCAAGCTTATCGGGGGGATACTAAAATACTGAAATACCAAAATACTATACAAAATACTGAATGGCGCTACCTGATCCATCCGAGTGGTAGCGCCCTAATTTCTATCGCGCTCGTTTTGAGCAACATGACAACTGCGAAATCGTACGCCGTTACAACCAGAGCGCTGCCAGAGATACTGTTTGTTCAGCTTACGATATTTTACTTAAAAGTGTTTTATTCCATGCGCCGATGTTTCTCATCTTTACAAACCAGTGTTGCCAATTCAGCTATTTTATACTATTTTAATTGACATACATTTTGTTTAAGCATATGGGTTGCACGGCATGAAAAATGCTTCAACAATAAATGTAATGAAAAAATGTATGAAAATATACAAAATTTGGTTACGGACTTAATAACGTTAGATTTTCATAGATTTTCTGCAAAGAGAGAGATGGCATGAGAGGTCTTAATAAACGTCCACCGGCCTTCTGTCGAAGAACTAAGGCGCTATTTGAGACAAAATATTTTCCAGCACACACAGCCACCAAGTCAGCAATATTGTTTCTGAAAATTTCAACAATTGATTATATCTACTCCCATCTGAACTGGAGAGACAAGCTGACGCATATGTTTCTCACGCTCTCCCTGCATGCTTTTCCCAAAAGTATCGCTAAATATTCAAAGTGCACTAAATTTAAAATATATATATATTCAATAATTTCAAGATATTTTCCTCCTCTTTCACGCTACTCTCGTACCTCTGACCATGTTTAACTGCATAAAAGAATTATGGTTTTTCTCAAATGTAAATTGAATTTATTTCTAATAACTACAAAACAAACTAAGGACATCCTAAACATAAATAGTTCAATTGTATATGAATCGGGCGCTATTGTCGTCACTGCGACTTCTCGTGGGGCCCGCTATCACTGGCCACATGCATCTGAAAGTGCTGCGTCAGCTCGGAAACATTGCCGGGTTTCCGAGCAGCCAGAGATTTCTCAGCCAGGAGGGCCGTCAGCTGCGTCTCGATCTCTGTCCAGGCAAACTCAATGTCGGAGGGCTTTGCATCCATGCCGCAGACGGCAAATCTGAGGAACTGGCGTCCCGCATGCTCGGCCTTCACCATGTAGATCTTTTTGCGCTCCATGAGTCGCTGAAGAAGCTGAGCGGTGTGTTCATTGTCACCTCTGGGACGGAAGCAGACCAGCCCCAGTGCTTGGGGGGCAACCATTTCGAAACGCGAGTCGTTCTTCACAAGCTCCTCGAATTGTTGGGCTAGCGCTATGTGTTTGCGCACATGGCTGCGCAGTCCCTCGGCGCCCAGCGTTCGGAAAGTAATCCACACCTTGAGGGCGCGGAAACGGCGGCCCAGGGGGATCTGCCAGTGGCGAAAGTCTGGTATCTGAGACTGGCCCTCATGCTTGTGCTTCAGGTAGATGCGATCCACGTTGAAGCTGTCCACTACCTTATTGGCGTCCCTCAGCCACATAGCCGAGCAGTCGAAATTAACCAGCATGAACTTGTGCAGGTTGAAGTTCAGCGAGTCCACGCGATCTAGTCCCCTGCGCAGCTCCGCGCACTCCTCAAGGGCAAAGCCGCCCCCTGCATAGGCTGCATCCACGTGGAGCCACACTTTCAAGGCTTGACAGACATCGGCCAGCGAATCGATGTCGTCGTAGGCGCACGTCCCTGTGGTGCCCAAGGTGGCGATACATATGACCGGTATCAGTCCAGCTGCCACATCGTCCTTGATTGCCTTCCCCAGCGTATCGCCACGCAGGATCAGATCTTCGTCAGCCGGCAGCAACTTAATGGGCATGGCCGCCAGCACTCCCGCCTTCTCGATGCAACTGTTGCTCTGGTCGGAGGAGTAGGCGATTAACTTGCCCCGCACCTCGCTCTCACTCAGTTCGGGATGCGTCTCCCTGCAGCTGATCACTGCTTGCTCCCGGGCGGCCAGAACGGCTACAAGTACGGCTTCACTCGCCGATCCCTGAATCACTCCACCGCCAGGCCCGTCGCTGGCATGCTGGAAGTGCTCGGGAAGCTTGAGGAACTTGGCCAGCCAGTCCATGACCACCACTTCAAGCTCAGTACAGGCGGGACTGCAAATCTGTGAAAGATGACAAATAGAAAAGTTGCTTGAAATGAGTGCAGAAAATATAATGACGTAAACGTAATCCGCAACAATCGGACGGAGGTACAGATTGATTCATTTGTAGATAAAAAATCTTGAAGGGTACGCAAAGAGTGAATAGATTGTTGTCCATTGTTCGGCCAAGGCAAAGTTTCATCTTCATAATTCGAACAAGTGACAATTTGCGATTGATTTAAATGAACTCTCTGCGATCTTCGATCTGCTGCAGCCATAACCTGTTTATCGAGTTCTCGGTCCCACTTTCACTCTCCATACAATGGGCGCCCATTCAGCTGACCAAAACAATGAGATTTCTCCGCACATTTCACCAACGGTCGGTGGCCGTTGAACGTCTGACCTACCCAGCTGAAGCCGATGATGCCGAATCCACTGGCCAGCATCTCACCCACAATGGAGGGATAGGATGTGCTGGTGGGATAGTAGCCGTGCATATTGGGCGACTGCCAGTGGGTGATGCCTGGCTTAATCACGCGATTAATGTCGCTCAGCACCTCGGTCCAAGGTTCAGGCTCCTCGGGCATCTGTTTGGGCAAGAGATCCAAGAGATAGCCAGGCTCCACAGAGGGCAGAACCTCATGGTCGCGTATGTTCTCTAGATAGTCGGCCACAAAGTCGACTGCCGCCTTGCCAAATTCCCGAAACTCCTTGGCATCCATAGCGTTAATATCTCCCGCTTCCTCTTCCTCTTTGGCTGAGTCGATATCGGTTTCTATTTGCACTTTTCACGTTCTGTTTGTTCTGGCTTTTTGCTTTCGATTCGGTTTGTTTACACTGTGCAAAAACAAAAATCTCCGGTGATGCTTTACTACGTAGCCTGAAGTTCAATATGAAGCCGCACTGCGATGACCAGCGGCTTTTATAGACTGTGCAGCTTGTTGCCTCAGGTAGCGCACCTGCCTCTCTGAAAGCCATGCACAATGGGACGGTGTCACGGTGCCACGGTGCCACGGTGCGGATCTAATCGCTGGGCGGAGATTAGGGAACGATAATCGGGCCGATCGTGAGTTTATGACGATCATATAATGCGTGGCGCATGACTATAGAAAAACAATTAGTTGGCAATTCCCTTAATTATCATTAAGTTGGTTAAGCTATAATCTTGCAACCAGGTAGATCGTTATATTAAAGGGTCTCCTGCTGAGTTTTAGCAGAGTTAGCAGAGCTGAAAAATCAACGACAACTTTAATTCAGCTTCGCTCTTTTCACCCGATCTTAGCGCTCTTTGGGCTGCGCTCTTAACTAAAGCTGGGTTGGTCTTCTCTTTTGGCCCAGCCGACGCTCCGCTCTCTTTCAGGTACGCTCTTAACTTACATCATTGGCGTACTTGTAATCTACATATCTTATGCATTGACCAGAGATTTCATAATTGGGTTCTCTTTCAATCGATTGAATCGACCTATTGACTGACTCATTCAAATTGAATTAAAATAGGTAAGTGATAGTGCAAAAACATTTTGAAACCATTTAAGGTTTCTCTTACCCAACTAAAGCCCAAGACTCCAATGCCCGCAATCAGTAGTTCTCCCACGATTGATCCTGCCGACGAGGAGGATGGAAAGAAGGCATTGAAATACGGAGACTGCCAATGAGTCAGTCCGGGCAGGATGATACTCTCCAGGTCTTTCAGCACCTCGCGCCAATGCTCCGGCTTCTCTGGGATTTCCTTGGGCAGCTGATTGATCACTGTATACGGAGCGACGCTGGGCAGGACATCTCTATGGGATACGGGAAATAAGATTTTGTATCTAATGGCCGAACACACGGACGAACGAACACACACCTCTCCCGAATCCCACTCAGATAGTTGATAATAAACTCAATGGAGGCGTGGCCGAATTCGCGGAACTCGTCAAAGTCCATGTCGATGAATGGATTATCCTGGCTGGGAGCGGTAGTCTAGCACGATCTTCAGAGGGGTTTGTTTTTGATGGCCAGCCGCTGTCTTAGTTCCGTTCCGAGCTTGTGCACCGCTGACATTCGAGTCTACAAATGAGCTGACTGCGCTTTAACCAAGCCGAGCTTCCATGAGATCCGAAATTCGAGCGTCGCGTAGGCCGCTGCTGCTCCGTAAAAGCGAATGAAAAATGGTTAATAAAAATCCGGCTATGTGTGAAAATGTGCACTGGCAGCAAGTTTTTGTTTTGGGCAGTGCGGCGGACTGGCCATTGCCGAGATTTATGTTTATGTAACTGCGACAGAAAACGACGACAAGACACATGGCAGACAAAAGTGAAAAACGTCGAAGAAAAGTTAAATGAAATGGAATTTAATTGTTGAATAAAGACAATAGGCAACAGTCTACGCTGCTACGCCGAGCATTACCAGCCATTGTCATCATCATCAGACTATTCATTTCCTCGCACTGCTTACTGTTTTGTGTCTCTCCCAATCCGGTTCCATATCATCGTGTCAGCAACAATTAACTGCCCAAGCCCAGCTCATTTGGCAAAATATTTGACGTGGTTAACCATTAACAGCTCCATTAGATGGCCAACACCTGAGTCGCTGCTGCTGCACAACAAAGCCCTAAAATATTTGAAAGTCAAAGTCGATTTTGTAAGCGCAGTCCGCAGCCCCTCTGCGGAAGTGCATAAACTTGCACTGTGGTGTGGATAGATCCCATGGTATTGGCCCGTATTGCATCGGACTGAATGTTTGATTCATTTCATCAGACATTCATCCCATTTCAGGGTCACGATGCGTTTTATGCTTCGTTGTTGGGGTATATTTTTGTATCCGGTACATGCAGAGTTCAAGGGTATGCTGAATTCTTCTAGACGTATGGACTGCTATCGATTTTAATACACACATATATATGTATGTAAGTTCGCGCTTCTTTGCGTGAATCCAGATGTTGTCTGTGAAATTCCAGATCTGGCAGATACATATACATATGTACACATACATGCGTAGTTATTTATGAAATTTTTGTTACATTAAAAATAACTATTTATTTATTTATAGAGCGCTAATGCAAAAATATATAAATTTTGCATTTGAAAGCTTTTCAGAATTGGGCTTACTTAAGTAATGAGTACTACGTATTAATTAATTAAAATTAAAAAATTAAAATTAAAAAAAAACAAAAAAACCCTGCCAAGGAAAAAAACTATAATTCATGAAACTACAAGATACAATCGGTTCGGTTGGTAACAACCGTAAATTTGAATATTTAATATAACGGAAATAGTACTTATTTGTTGGGTTATTTTCTTTGGCCATTGATTTGCACTGTAAGAAGAAGGCCATTACTTGTCAATCGACCCATGCACTAGCAGCCAGCTGTTTATCGCCCAACCTCTAGAACGACCTTCTTCTGGTGCCCATTTTGTTTTTGTTGTGCTGCTGACTGGGATTGGGGCTGGAGCTGGAGCTGTAGCTGTAGCTGTAGCTGGGGTTGGGCATTGGTTCGGGGTTCAAAGTGTTTGGCAAAGTATTTGGCGCGCTCTAAGCGGCTCATAAATAAATTCGAAAACAAAATCGTTTTGCAGACCTCTGGACGCAGGACCTGTGGGACGGAGCGAGCAGGCGGAAACTAGAGGACTCTTTGGACAGAACAGACCCCTTTGCAGATACAGCAAGCGCAGCCACGGTACAGAGTGCTTCCAGTTCAGTTTCTTCCTCGTCTCTCGCCCTTTATGTGAGTGCGAGCGTTTGAGTTTTTAAGTGACAGTGCGCCTGCGCTGGAACGACTTTAACCCTAGAAATAGAAGACACACACACACACACATACAATGGCAGACACACCCACCCACTCGCAGCCCACTCGCCACCCATCCAACCAACCTGACTGTTTAATGGCGACGCTGGGTCGACGATAAGATAGCGGTAATTCTTGCGCATGTCCAAACACGTCTGTGCATTGTTGCTGTTGCTTATCAACGATTTCCAATGCTTTCAATATAAAGGGGCGGCGCTTGTTTTCCCCTGGAAGGTGGTTGTTGTAGCTTTTGCAGTTTTGTAGCTTTTGTTGCTTTTATTGCTTTTGTTGCCAGTGACCGCGCGTATTGACTTGGACTTTTGAGTCGAGTTAAGTTTCGTTTCTCATATTTGTTCGTTCTGCCGACGTCACCGTCGCTGCCTCTGACTTTTAAGTGCTGTTTACTGTTGTTTTGGGGCCACGAAGGTGTCGCCCGACGTTGGTTTTTCTTGTTGTTCTTGTTGTTGCCTCAGCAAAATTATCATTTTCCTTTTTTCTTTAGTTGGCAGCTCTGCAGCAGTGAAGCAGCAGCAGCAGCAGCGTGGGGGCAAAACACATTTTTGTTTTCGGGGTAAAGTTTTTACGTTTTACAAATATTGTAATGCTCATTACAATGGTCCCACCCCAGGAATTGGGGGAGTTGAGAGGGACACAGGATATGCGCATGGCCAAAAAACAAGCATAAAAATGTCATCGCCTTCGCTGTTGGCGTCGCTGCTGTCATTGTTCTTCTGCAGCGCGTCTCGTGTCCCGCTCCATATCGCACCATATTTAACCATATCATTTGTGTCATATTAAGATCAATTGGGAGACAGACGTATGCACATTGATACGCACACACACTGATACACAAATGCATAGAAACATATGTGTGGGGGCACGCACCCAAAAGGCAAGCGGCATTAAAAGTATCGTGAAAAGTCAAATAAAGAAAACTCTCATAGTCCGAAACGGGAGCACAGCAGGGCGGCGCGGCGCGGCAACAAAAGCGTCAAAAAGTGCGCAAAAAAACCAACGAAGTGGGGACAGAGAAAGAAGGAGAAAGAAGCACGCACAGAAGAAAATAAATAAAGATGCAGCGCGGCAAATAGAAGAAGAGAAGAAACAACAAAAAACAACAGCAAAAGCAACAGCAACAGCAAAAAGCGTCGCTAACAACGCAGGCGACCGCTGGCTGCTCAGCCAGTGTTGCCATGCTCTGTCGTGCCGCTGGTACCGTTAAAAGTTAACCGTTAGCCCAGCACTGACAGTGCCGTCGCCATTTTGTCGTTTCGCATTTGCCGTAGTTTCCGTCGTGTTCGTAGTGGTCCTTGCCGTCGCACTCGCCGTCGCCGTCGTTGCCGCGCTTCTCGCAAAAAGTATCTTGCTTTGAAGTGGAGTCCAATGAGAAATAATCTAAAAAAAATGAATAAATAAAAACTATAAACTCAATTGTTGATAAATACATGTCATAAAATTAAGTGTGAAAGTGCGGAGACGAATTCCCTAAAGGGTCGTTGCAAAAGTCGCCTCAAATGAAAATAACTTCAATGTAATTTTAATTTATTTGCACCATTCCTAGTGTCTACTTAGATTTAGTTTCTTCTTTTGTAGTTGAAATTTGATTTTGCGTCGCAATTTTTCTTAAAGGAATCGAAGATAGCGTACTGTAAGGGAATATTCGTCGAATGTAGATTAGAGTCGGATGGAAAATTCCTTATCAATCACAGATTTTCAGACTTTGTGGCCAGCAAAGAACAGCATTGATTTAGGAGATTGTCAAGAAACAAGTAGAAATTGAAAGATTTTCTCTCTTAGGAAGCATTCCGGCAGAGCAGATTTCATTTGCTAATTTAATTGTTATGAAATAATTAATTTAATGTTATTTAATCATGAAGGGAAAGCGGTTTTAGGTGAGGAGGATTTAGGAGGATTGTTTTTACTCGTAGATGGAGAGTTTAAATGTATAGGAAAAAGAGAATCGATGTCTGTAGGGGAAACATAGAATATTTATTTTATAATAAAATATGAAATTCATGCACTTAATGCAGAGATAAATGACAAAATAGCCTTAAATTAAAGCTAAATCGTCACGAGCTGTGTATTTTATTTATTTGTATATCTGTTTGCGTTAGTCCTAGATTGTACAAAGTCCAGACACAGTAGATGGACTGGTCTAGTGTCGCCATCCTACGATGCGTACACAAATTTAAGTTGCTCGCCACCGTTGAAGAAGCTCCGCGCTGCTCAACTGATAGAGCCGATGCACTGGTATGTAGTCGAAAGAGCACACGAACGCTATAGCGTTTCAGCCGAACTGAACACAACGAACAACAGAACCCAAATCGATTCGAAAAGAAACCGCCGCGATAAGAAGAAACCACGACGGAGCCGTGAGACGGCGGTGTGCCAGCAGCAGTTATACAGCGTCTCCGTCTATAGCTAGCTGGCGGTTGGCTAACGGTGCCTCGTTTCACGGTGAACGAGTCGCGAGTGAAGCCTCTACCTCTTCAGGGAGAATATATTGAGAGAGAAATTAAAAGAGAGAGCAGCCTGGTGAATTGGGGAATATTATTGTGTAATAATTTCTTTAAATTAAAATATCACTCATTCGACGCGTGTGCCAATCCCCCACCCAGTACCGTTGCCGATTGCTGTGCATGCATTTGGTCTTAGCAATGATGCAAACGCTGAAACCGCCGCCGCCGCTACATCACCACCACCCACAGCAGCAGCTTCCACAGCACCTGACAGCCATGGATAATCATCAGCAACACCCGCCGCATATCCATCAGCCGCAACAGCAGCAGCAACAATTGCCAGCCACGCCGCAGGCATCGCACCTGGTAGGCGGCCAGCACAATCATCTGGCTGTCGACCATGATGACCCAAATCCTGAACTGGTGCTCGCCTTAATTTCAAGGAACCGTGCGCTCGAGGGTAAGTCAAGTCAAGCCCGGGCCAGTCATGCCATCTCCGTCATATCTTCTCTCTGTCCGAAAGGATTTGGGCTTTGTCTAAGAATTGTGCAGGCTTTAATTATGCAAAGTTTTTGTTTTCCGCTCTTTGTTTTTATGAACCACAAAAAGGTCACAGCAGAAGCCAGGAGCCAGGCTCCAGCAAGGCTTGGGGAGGTGGTGGATGGGTGGTGGATGGTTGGGCCTTCACTTTGATTGAGCCACGTTGAAAGCGGCTCATGTGAGCGGACGGGGAGGGGAGGGGGCCTTGCGGTTGCTCTGGCTTATGCCTTGCATAACATTTACATTTTCAGACCGAGGCAGCTTAAGTGTTTTTCAATTAAATACGTGAGCTTTCCTGGTGGGACACCGCCATCGTCATCCCTCTCTTAGGAGCTCATTTCAAATGCTCTTTTAGGGATGCTGATGCTGAATGTTGCGGCTGCCTGGGCTTCCCTATCTTGCAGCTCGGCTCTTCCCCCGCTCAGACGAGATGCTTGAAATATGGTCCGAAGGGACAGTAATATACGAGTATACCCGTAACTTGGAAACTGTTTTTCTTTCGCTTGCGTGAAAGTTTTTAGAGATGATTTATCATGGCTGAGCTTTGCCGGTCAAAGGGACTTCTTGCAACTCCTTGGACTTGGAGCCTCTCTCCACTTCATTTCACATTTATGATTTCGTTTCACACACATACCCAAAAGTACATCGATACATACATATGTGCATACATGTGTACATAATTCCATCGAAAATCCCACGCCAAATCAATTGACCATCCCCGGGCTAAAAGCCAGTCCACAAAGTTGACGACTGAACACAACTGAGTGCGGATTGGATTGGAGTGGAGTGGAGTGGATGGCTGGGCGACTGAGAAAGAGACACGCGCCGTTGACAACGACAAAAGCTGTAACCAAATCCAAAAGCCGAAACTGTTGACAAACTCCAAATGTCTCTGGCATTGTTCCTAATGCGCAGGGTATGGTATTCGTATTCCCAGCTGAGCCCGGAGAGCCGCTCGCTGCACGTGTCGCAGGCGGCCTGGAAAAGAGCAGGCCCAGCTGATGGTCCCATCTCCATCTCCATCTCCGATCCAGATCCCGATCCCGAATCCGACTTCAAGTGCGGCGGGATTTTGTTTTGGAACACGCGTAATTACAAACAAATAAATAACAGTGCAGTGCCCCAAACCGCATGTGCCACATCCCTCGGCCTCGCCTCCGCCACGTGTCACTAATATGTATGTGATGCAGCCGTGGCGGAGCGGAGCGCGTACATCGAGCAGGAAACTCCCAGTGGAGTTGAGTGACGTGCGCTGGGCGACGTGCAAAAACGAGCAGAAAAATTGAATTACGCGCTTGCGGTGCTTCTTTCTACCCCGTCCTGTGCCCGGTCCTGTGCCGGTCCTGACGCAGTTCCACCCCATCCATCTTCTCGTTCAGGCAATCGACAAATATTTTGTTATTTGCACATAAACATATTTATCGAGTTTGGGTTTGCTGCCTTTCTTTCCCTTCCCTTCCCTTCCCTTCCCCATTTCAAGTGCGTACTGGAACGCTCGCTGGCTGCACCCACGGGTGTTCTGTTTCAGCTTCACCCGTTCGGCTTTCTCTTGGGCCTGTCCAAAATTGTGTAAATATGTTTATCATTTCCACTTGCCTGTAGAGACGTTCTGACGGACCCTGTGCACTTAGCGCTGAGCAAACATCCAACCGAGCCACCCACCCCATTTCGGGACGCCAGGCCAGCCCCGCCGCACTTGTCGCTCAACCGTTGGCCGCGTGTCCTTCGTTAGCCGTTCTTGTGTGGCTTTCCTATTAACGGGAATACCAGCTACCCCGAAGCAAACCCACCCCACTCCCAAAGTAACCTAAGCGTATCCGTTTCTGGTTTGTTGTTTCCTTCCTTTCTTCCGTTCTAGGAGGGGTTCAGCATTTCTCGCCCTCAGCTCACATAATTTGTCGTAATGTCAACAGGCGAGATCACGACCAGCAAAACAAACACTCGACTTGGCATTGGGAATTTGGAATGTCTATTGAAACTCGACTCGAGACAGTCGCGGCCTACATGTAGTGGTAGGCGATTAGATAGATGCCTTCTCCACTGCCTCTAGCCGCCGAGTGACGGATCATATCCATCTCGCAGCCCAGAAGTTGGCGTAGATCCCGGCGTACACATTCGACCTGTGACGCAGTGGCTGTCGGGTCGATTGCCACATGGATTTCACGTAGGAAATTGTTGGGGGCTCGTTCGAAGCTCGCCTGGACACTGCCATTAGAGTCGCTGTCCAGACTGGAGTCATCCTCCGACACGGTTCGGTAGCTGCTCTCTGTGGTGTAGTCCGACGTCTGGGAGCCTATGGTGCTGATGCTGCTCGTCCGACTGGTGGATAGCTGGTCCGTTGAATGGAGCGAGGAGCTGCCCATCAGGTCTTCGCTGCGAAGTGGTTCGTTCGCCTCCTCTTGCTCGTCGGATTGGGAGCGTGACGACGAGTGCTGGGAAGTGTAGCTCGGCTGCATGCTAGTCTCGGACGGAGTCCGTCGCGGTTCAAGCTTAATCTCCAGGGCCGCTTTCATCTCGTCCGTCCATTCGCTGGGATAATTATTTCTCTTGCTCGAGCCGGACCTTTTTGACGCGCTATTCTTGGCACCAGGAGATGTATCCATCCCACTCGACCGTATTCTTTGTGTCACCTATTTACTGGTGGCTTTTCTCCGAATCGGTGCTTGTCCCAACCTCGTGCGTGAAATCCGTTTGTGTATACGAGCTGAAAGTCTTTTGTATGCGGGCCAGGTCCCGTCGAAAAGCGTTGAAGGCAGCCAAGTTAATATCGGACATCTGTGGGATTACGGTGGGGGATACGGGATGTGGGATACTCTTGCTTGGATACTCTAAAGGTACAAAAATCTGCACGCCATCTCACCGTTATATGTTTTTGCCTGCAGTCCAAATTAACTTCCCGTTATTGAATTTTAAACATGAGCTCAAAATGTTTTTTGGATATACTGAGAACAAAGTTAAGATTCGAGACAGCATAGGCAAGGGCATGCTACGATTACTTGGGCCTGAGATCCAAGGCAAATCCATAGCTCGTTCAGTATTCAAGGGCTAGGGCTCTAGGCTTTAAGCCTAGAAAATGTTTTGCCAAAGGGACATATCCATATCTCATGCCTTGCATGACCCCAATACCTTTGGAGTCCTTCGCTGTCGGTGGAGCAAACTTTGGACATTTCTCATGGCAGCAGAGCACAGCACCAATACCGTGAGAGAAGGTACATTCGCATTCGAGGGCCGGGCCATGCTGGGCCCATCCTCTTTTCAATGGCGCTGGCAAGCAAATGCGGACCCAGAGCCAAGTTGAGAAATCAGTTGATTCTGTTATTTTTTCCTGGTTATTGTTGGCTGTTGGCTGATATTTTTCTTTCTTCCTTCCTTTCTTTATGACGTCCACATAAATCATTTTTTCGCCATTTTTCTGGATTCGGGGAAGGACGCGCTGCGTCCTCCTGCATATTTGATGGCATTTGGGTCTGCGCTTAGCATCGACGACAGCTTTTCGACTAGCCGACTTCTGGCTGGCAGGTAAAACTTGGCATATTCCACGCTCTTTATGCCTCCGCCTACTTATACTTCTCTTTCTCCTTCTTCGTCTCCTTTTTACTCCCCAACTTCTGTCAGTTCTTTATTTTTGTTTCCCTTTCTCTGTGTGTGTGTGTGTGTGGTTTTTTTTGGCTACGTCTGCTCTTCCCACATTGAGGGAAACTCGGCAGCTTGTTTTTTTTAGGGCTGGAGGGAGGGCGAATGTTCAAGTTATGTTAAGTAAATAATGGGGCGTTCATATGACGCTGGAAATGTGTGGGCGTGGGGGTTAGGAGATTGCGGATTGGGGAGAGTTTTCTTTTACGCTTTTCTTATACTTTTTTGTACTCGCGGGGGATGTGCAAAACATACATGCATACATACATACTTACAGATGTGTGTTTTTGGTAGTCAACTGTTTACTTTTATATATTTTATATTTTTCTATGCTTAATACAATAAAATTGGAATCTGGCTTGATAGAAAAAATACGAATAGGGAAACGTAGTAGCCCGTCCCCCCGCTGCATCGGTGAGGTGTCTGGAGTTTTAGAAATAATTATTTTGTTATGTTTTTTCAGTGATGAAAACTGAAAACTTCAATTTGTGCATCTGTTTTAAACTACACATTTAACTTGAACGGATATTCATTTATAGTTTAATACAAATAAAAGCATATCACCAATGCTGAGGGTAAAGATACCCTGCAAGTTGGCATTGCATTGGCAGAAAGGATAAAGCCAAAGGAAGCTCTCAAGAGGTCTCTAAAAAATATAATTAAAATTAAAATTACATTAAGATAGCCTTAATATATATTTTAATGAATTAATATACATTGCTATGAATCGGATTCGATATTAATGCGTTCATTTAAACTGCGAATTGAAATTGTTCGTATATATTGAATACGTAGCGGGAACGGGAACCTTTCATAATAGAAATTGATGAAAATTATTTTATGCTCAAGCTGTCCAATAACTGAGTGTTCGAACATTGCCCAAACCTTTATCCCAATAGTCCACATAATAATTTAATAATAAGCATAGAAATGTTAGATTTTCAGACTCTACTTCATTGGAAAACTAGACTAGACACAAGGGTGGAACTCCCAGTTCCTTTTTAGTCAAGTTTGTTTAATTTTTGTCTTGGACCTCCACTCCGGAATTGCCATCTACTTGCCACAGCCCGAAAATGTTGCGATACCTCTCGTACTTTTCGCTTTCTCTGCTTTGCTTTTTCCGGAGTAAACAAGTGGGATACACAAACATTACCCCCCCATATACATACATATGTACATATGAACATAGTCGTACGTACATACATATACCAGTATTCGTACAGACGTATGTATATATTTATGTGCTTCTGTGTGTGTGCTGTGGGGGCGGTCGTGGAGGTGGAGTGGCTGTGCCTGTGCCTGTGGCAGGCACAAAAGACAACATCGCGTTGTTGCAGTGTTGTATGTATGTATGTATGTATGTATGTAACTCAAATTTCAGTATTTGTGCAGCACACTTTGAGGAGCCACAGACTCCCATGCCATGCCCCAGTACCACCGGAGTACCACCACTTGGCAGCCACTCCCCATTTGGCAGCTGGCAAAAGCTGTCGCTGTCTCTACACAGCGCTGGCTTCCATAAAAAACAATATCCCGCAGCGAACTTTATTAAATTACACGATTTTGACAGTTAAGCAACAGCCTGGCTCAGGCCCCACATCTCCAACGAGTCCCGCCCCTCGATTCTTCTCCTTGTTACCCTCCCTCCTATCTATGGCTCTCGTTCTAGTCCTCGTCCTCACCCTCGCCCTCGTACCCGCTCTTCTAGAAGTGAAAATCATAATTTTTCTTATTTTATGTAATATGCTCAGAGCTGCCAACAACCCAAGCCCAGACCCCGACCCCATCCTCCCTGTTGGTTGTCTAGCAACGTGATGAGCCTTTGGTACGGGTACGGGTACGGGTACTGGCTTTCCTATTCCTATTCCTCTGGGGCCGGTTTAGGCAAATACGAGTCGAAAATGCTGGCAATAACAAAACGTACAGGGATACTTATTTTATTTAATTCTCTTTTCGGAGGCTGAAATCTTTGAAATGGCAACGGCAACGGCAACGGCAACGCAGTTGATAGAACATTTGCGTGTCTCGGCCTGCGGCTCTCCTGCATGGCCTGGCCTGGCACTGCGGGGTGGGGTGTTTCAGAGTGGTTGCCGTTACGGTTACGGTTAGCAACTTTTTTGTTTTTATCATTCCGCAATTAGCGGGCCCATGTCCGCTCCCGCTTATCGGCCCGTGTCTGGGTCTGGGTCTGCGTTTGGAGCTGAAGCTGAAGCTGGTGTATCGGCAGCGCAGGGGGGAGCTCTTTGCTGCGGGTGTGTAAATATTTGAAGAGCATTTCAGTCGATACCTTGAACGTTGATTAGGTTCCTCTGGGTGCTCTGGGTTTGTATCTGAGTATCTAAGTATCTAAGTATCTTAGTATCTCAGTATCTCAGTATCTCAGTATCTGTAAATACGCAACGCGTGCACTCTTCGCGCTGTGTTTCCTATTCTCAGGTGAGTGTGTATCTTTGGTGCGATGTTCCACTGGTTATCGGCCTGCTACAAGAATTGCCCATTGAGACGGCAACACTTTGTTTGCATTTGTTCCACCGTTTACAAGGTACACGGCACCCCAGGAACCCCGCGTACAAGTCCCACCGAATGTATCAGTTGATAAGGCCACACAAAAAACATGAAACAGAAACTGTGTTCTAAAAAGTGTCTTGTTTCGTCTGCTGATACGTGTGAATGGGTGGGAGGAGGAGGAGGATGCGGAGGGAGTGACTTCTATGAGCTTATTGGTGCAAGGTCCCCGAATCCAGGACAGATCAAACCAAGCAGAACAGAAGCCCTCCGCCCCCTT
This sequence comes from Drosophila subsilvestris, assembly GCA_035043285.1. Lineage (NCBI taxonomy): Eukaryota > Metazoa > Arthropoda > Insecta > Diptera > Drosophilidae > Drosophila > Drosophila subsilvestris. Next base: position 17,323 of record JAWNNB010001177.1, read on the forward strand.
GCAGCGATAAATGAAGCCTATTATCATGAATCCGAGGCATAATGCAAAAATTTTCTTTTCAGCCTCCGCCCCATGACCACGTCCACCCACCCTCAACTGCAACCCCTTTTGATGGCGATTCCTTTCATGCTTTTATTTTATCACTGATTATTTTCCACATCGCTATGCTCATTGTCCCGGTCCTGTCCCGGCTCTTTTGTCCTTGGTATATCTAAACAGGTGGTCCCAGCAGGTGGCTGGCACTAAGGCTGCACAGAAGTCCCTTTTGTCTGGCTCTGCGCTGCGATCTCTTCCCACCCCACTCCTCCATTTATGCAGTATTTACCTTTCAATCATGCCCGAACATTGTCTGCCCTTTTGATTTATGCTTTTTGAGTGTGTGGTGTGTGTTTTTTGCTGGCCAGTCGAGTCAACCGCAAATCAGAAGCGACAACAACTGGCAGCGACAGGGTGATGGTATACTCTATTTCGACAGAGTGATACCCTCTACAGCTGGAATGGAATTAAGTCGAATCTGATGACAGGTGCGGTAATTGTTGCCAGCCGGGCATTTCCCATTCCCCGGTCCAGTGAGTCACGAGCGGCGATCAAGTAAGCAACTAATTTTAGCTGAACTATCTGCTAGGGTTTTTTGTGGCAAAGATAATCGAGTCGTAGACAACGAGGCCAATCTCAGAGTGTTTGGGTATTTTAAGAGGCTATTCACGTCGGATCCACTTCCAAATACGTACACTAACACACCTACATATATGCACATACACATATTGGCAGGAGTGTCATTATGGATCTATGGATCTAATTCGCGATATGTCAACTTTCAACAATAATAGCCGCGATTAGTTAACTTATCTCCGGCTGTGGCTGTGGGAGAGTCCAATTCCGTTCCGTTCTTCTTGCTCCCTATCAGACAGATACCTTATCGGATCTATACGGGAAAGCTGTATAGGTCGATAAATAATAAGGCCCATTCCGAACCGATCCATTTGGGATGAGCTGGGATTGTTGTGTGGACGCGGACACGGAAATACTCGCACCTCGAAGCGATTCGATTGCATATTCGCTTATTGTTTTGATTCTGGGGAGCACTTCTACGGGCTTATCGGGCTTATTCAGACGATAAGTCTGTGTCTGTGTACACTGTACACTATTCCTGCCCTAGAGCCGATCCACACAGATAAGTGTCACTCGAGGCCCGATCGAATTGAAAGAATCAAATCGCGGACCCTGCATGCAGTTTTTCCGACTCTTCAGACCTTCTGGCCTTCTTCAGTTAGTTGTTTGTCCGGACATCTAAGAAGTGCCGCTGGGGGTTCTGTTTCGACGCGGGCTCTGTTTGCACAGATTGCTGATCTATTTTCCAACGAATCCCCGGAGCCGGAGTACTTGAAAATGTCAAACAAATGTTGTACAACTAGCGATGGCCCAAGCGGAGCGGAGCGATGCTATCTCTCAGGCTCGACCTGGGGTGGGACACACTCACCTGAAAGTGGGGGCAGAAAGCGACCGATGGAGAGAGAGAGAGCTTACGAGCCACTCCAGCGCTGAGCTCTTGTCGAGTGGCCATATAAATGTGGCACTGATTATGCCTCGAGTATCTGATTATGGGCAATTGAGAAAAAGTAGCATGAAGAAAATCATATGTGCGATACACCCCGCCTGCACAAAGACCAAAGAGCCTCTGCTCGGAGTTAACTCCAATATAATCGCTTATTAAATCTAGAGTAAAGGTATTTACGTTCTTTGAAGTCACCGATAGTCACCGTAGGCAGCGTAGTCGACAAACGGCTACCAACTGATAGTCGCGTAGAGTTTGCTCAACGCTGGCTGGTGGTAGGAGGTGACCCAGTAAGTCGATGTAGGGGAAGGGCATGGGACTCGTAGTACTCGCAGATAAGAAGCTAGAAAACCCCTTGAATCTCTGGCTGCACACTCGCACACTCACACAAATCACTGGCTGGCAAATAGATAAATGGGTTTATTTTCCAAACACATGACACCCAACCAATACCATCGGGATCGGTCGCTAGCTTCAACTCTGACCTGGCCGTTGACTCGAACGTATGTCGCAAATTATGCGATGCTTGCTGAAAGCGCTCACTGAACAAAATGATTTTATTGCACGAGCCTTCGACATGGAGCTGGGGTACACGTAGATTGGGTAAAGTATCCTCCTCCACTTGAGACCATTCGCCCATATGTTGCCATTTGTGACAAAACTGCACCAGGCACGCCATCGATGGAATGGGATGGTGTGGTGTTGTGTGGTGTGGTGTGGTATGGGGTTGATACTCTGATACTCGTACTCAGAGTTGTACAAGTATCTCGGAGGGGAAGCCAGGCAGCCCGGAGATGCTTCTGCCTCTGCCTCTGCCTCTGCCTCTGGTGCTGGTGCTGGTGCTGCTGTCGTTTGTTGTCGTTAATGCCCAATGGGTGGCAAATTGTTTTTTATTATCGCCCCGGCCGAGCCGAGACAAGTTGGGTTGGGCTCGTGGTTCGGTGTTCGGGGTTTCGGGGTTCGGGGTGAAGCGTGAACGAGTCCTTTCCCCCCTTTATCCTTGTCGATTGCGTGAATAAAACTTTAATGGAACGACACAAATCCCTGCCGTTGACGGTACTCTCTTTCTCTCTCTCTCTCTCTCGGCCCTGTCCTGGTGTCTCTAATGCAAAGTAATTGAGTGCGAAAATGCCGTCAGTTTGTCAGAGGTTTTTGTGGCTGGTTGGTGCTTGAATTTTTGATACTTTATGTCCCGGGCACATCCTCCCAGACATAAGCAGGCATCAGGAGTGCACTCCGAGTGCATCCACAGTCGCCTGTGGCACATTTGGGAATTGCCTGGAGATCAAATGAAACAAAAAGCTAACAGAGGAGCGGCTCCTAAATGGTCAAACTCCTTTTGACAGTAGTACGTGTGGGAGAGGCTCTCCGGCTCGAGACTCTGGGGCGACAGGCGGAATGGGGGCGCGCCCGAGGCCAGACAACTCCGACTCCACGGTCACAGAGAGCGCACGTAAATTGTTGATTGCAGCTCGTCCATTGCACGTCTCGAATCCGAAGCTGAATCTCAACTGAGAACTTGCAGCTAAGTTGAGTTTACGGCCCTGATCCTCATCCAGTGCAGAGGAGTGCGAGCGCAGGGAGTGGGAGTGGCTTTGTGTACGTGACCATGCAGCCATAGGACCAGGCCCCGCCTCAGTGCCGTTCCTCGGGGCACAGATTTAACGCTTTAGCGGATGCTGGAGGGGAATGTTGCACAACCAGGAGCTGAAAAAGTATTTTGACAGCGGCTACCGGCCTCCCGCTGCGACACGAATGAGTACTGGGCTTAAGGCAGAAACTGCTAGCAATGGAGAATGTGGTCTCTGGCTAAACTATTCACTTGCATAAACCAATCTCAATCCATGTTGAACATTTAAATAAGTACACTGATAGAAAAAAACCAAAGTAAAATTAGCTACAATCATATTTGAATTTAAAATATGATTTTTAAATACAAACATTGTTAAATTAAATAGAATTCACCTTGATTAAAATATAATTGTATTAAAATTTTAATACGTTCGTTCATATTTTATCTTAGTACAAAACACTTTAAAATAAATAATAATAATATATTCAATTTAAATACAAAAAACTTTAAAATAAGTACAATATATTAAATTTAAATATGAAATTTTTAAAATTAAATATGAAATATATTTAAATTAAATATGAAATATATTAAATTTAAATATTTTCATATTTATATCAAAATGTAAGTGGAAAATATTCAATATTAATACAACCACTCTTGGATGAAAATCAATGCCATAAATGAGTGAAAACATTAAAATTGCAGGGCTTTTTTCTATCGGTGTATAGGTGGGTAAGATTTAGTTGCCTATGCAAATAATAATATCCGTATTCATCGGAGACGATTAGGCATAAAATAAATAGTTCAGAGAAACCAATTCCCAATGTCTCTCTCCTTGAATTTCCTGTGTTGCTGTTGGATATTTCACTCTCATTTGAGCACCACATTCCATCTAAAAATTATTTTTTAACACTCTAAGCAAACATACACGTACATCTTTTTCTTACAATTGTGGCCGAAAACTAAAAGTCCTTTCAAATCTCACCAAGTGCAGCAGGAATGACGTGTTTCAAAAGGAGATGCGTATAAAATTAAAGTCACAATTCCAGCATTAGCTCTTTGGAATTATGCCGTAGCTCCCCGTCAACACACAGCCCCGGCGCACACTGACACACCCGCACAGAGTATCCTTTTTTTGGTCCTTTTATAAATACGGCAACGTCCATTTTTGTGGCTGATAATTCAACAATAGGCAAACGGAATACCCGTAGCTCCCCTGGCCCCGGCGCCCCGTCGAGTCCACCCCCACTGAACGCTTTCAACCATTTTCTGCGCCATCTTGGCTTCATCAAACGCACACAAAAGACCAAGATAATGGCAGGCCATCAGAGGATGGAGCGCAGAAAAGAGTGGAGAAGAGTGGAGCTGCTCTCGAAGCAGGCAAATAAAATGGGCACCACCGAAACGAAGTCGTTGTAGCAGACGTACAGCCGTACACCATTCCCCGAGCACCCACACCCCCACTGGGGACGTTTGGTGGCAGCTTCAAAGGAGGAAATCACCCCAAGTGTGTATTTTTATAGAGACCGCAATAAACCTTTTTCTTCAGCCATTTCTACATTTTTTGTGTGTGGTTTGTTGTTCGGCTGATTCTGGCTGCTGGCTTCTGGCTGCTGGCTGTTGGCTGATGGTTCTGGGTTTGGCCCCAACGCCGACTGGTCTGGCCCAAGTCCTGGCATGGTCCCTTTTGATGAAGTTGCAGTTGTGCCACACAATACACTAGATGAATCAGAGGAGGAAGAGGGAAAGAAAACGTTGTCCATAACCATAAAGGCGGCTCAACGGGCTGGGCCCGACCCGACCCGGCCCACTCCGATTGATGATGGCCCCGGCCTGGCGAGGAAGCACTCAAAATTGAAAATGCGAGAGACCCTAGCCAGGTCTGTAGCTGCTTTTCTTTTCAGTTCGTTTCTGTTCTTTTCTAAGCATGCGCCCATCTCGCCCCCAGCTCATGTCCAACCTAAAGACATCGGACATGGGCTTGGCATCGTCGTCGTCGTCGTTGTCGTCTATGCTATGGAGTATGCTCCCACATTCGCTCCCCTCCCCTTTTTCCTGAGTTTTTTTGTGTCCCGCTTTATAGCTCCGGTCAAGGGTGCCCGGTGGTCGCTCGGTCGGTCAGCCTGCAGCTCGGACTTGACGCTTCAATGGCTGTCGACGGCAGAAAGCGCGCGCTCTTTTGTTTGCTAAAAAAATTAAATACAACAAGCGAGCAAAATGCTTTTTGCAACAAAAAAGATAAAAACGAGACAAAAATAAAAATAAATAAAAAAAAGGAAGAAAAAAAAACTGAAAATGGCGAAATGTGTGGCGACTGGAACTGGATCCCATTGTTTAATGGCCGTCAGCTGGAATGTACGCTAGAAATTGAAAAGTTATTGTGTTGCATGGACCCTGCCGCCCACCCTGACTTGCCCCCTCGGCCTCGGCCTCGGCCTCATCCCATTTCACCTCCACTCCCCATCTCGCCATTTTCGTTCCAATTGTCCTGACAAGCTGCCGCTCGCAGTTTTTGTGCTCAAATTGTTGAACCAACATATTTGACAGTTAATTTTTGGTTTAACCGAGAAATTTCTCGTTGAGGGGAAATGGCTTTTGTGTGTTTTTGTTAGTTCTGTTCTCGATGAGGTGCTGGTGCCAGGTTTGAGTATATTTTTGGACTGTTGTTTGGAATCGTAACGAACGAACAAACTGAAACCAAGAGTAAGGCCAATTTGATTACCCTCAATGCTACAACATCGGAGGGAATGGGTTTGTTTCGGCCCTCAGACTGAGACTGAAAGTAGTTCTAGCAATTATTATAATATGTAGTAATAATGTGATATGTATGAATATGCTGAAAGGCTAAAAGATGGCCTGTGTGGGTCATAGAAAATATCTAAATCCGACAGAATGTATCAAATGTCGCCTTCGAACGATCAACGCTGAACTTCACAAAAGAAACTCATGCAAGAGAGAATCAGAATCCAACCGCAATTAAGAAATTGCATAAGCACCGAAGAAAGGCAGAGCAAACGTAAACCCTCGCCATAAGAGGGGTCCACACAAAGGCTTAATCAGAAGAGCCGGGAGGATGGAATGGGAAGGGGAATGAGGGGAATGGAATGCATAAAGTAAATTATAATAGGCATAATAAAAAACATGCTGAAAGCCCGGGCCGGAGGAAAACATGTCGCACCGCTTTGTTGCCACTTACTTTGAATGCTTAGAGGTTGTGGGGCAGGTTGAGGTTGAGGTGGAGCTGGAGCTGGAGGTTGAGGGGGGCAAGGCCGTAAGTGCTCACGGCCGGAATTAAAAGCAAACGCATTAAAAGCCCAAAAAGACTTTCACCTTGGCGTAAGAGGCAAATGGCGACAAAACAGGCGACAAAATGGCCCAGCTGCAGATAGGTATAGGTTTGCCTTAGCCTTGGCTTTGCACGTGGACGTGTGTCCGTGTCTGTGTTTGGGGTCTCTGTTTTCCCCAGGACTTAATATTGCATGAGCTGGTAGCTCGAAGCTGGTAAATGGTAGCTGGTAGCTGGTAACTGGTAACTGGAGAGGACTGCGACCACACGACACCAGCAACATTTTTAATTATGAAACACTAAAAGTGGCAAAGCCAAAGTGCAACACGGCGTCGGTTGAGCCACGCGCTAATGAAGGGGAGCTCAGGGATGGGGATGGTAATGGAGATGGGGATGGGGATGGGGATGGGCAAGCTGCGGAGGGGAAGGGAAGGCCATTGCTATTAACTTAAACGCCTCTTGCCGGTTAATGGAAATGAACCTCGTCGTCGTCGTCGTTGGAGATGGGCAGTTATCTGGTTAAGACAGCGTGGGGGAAGCGCACGCACACGGCCACGGCTGGATGGATGGAAGTTCGTTCGGTTCGAGTTAACACGGCTTAATGGTGGAGCAGGGGAGGAGTGGAGGAGACCTGGACAGGCACCATATCGAGTTGCGTTACGTTAATGTTTAACCCTTAATGCAGGCACGTGTGCCGCACAAGTGAGGCGTTTTTAACGTGGCTAACAGCCTAACAGCTAACAAGTCAAGTGCGAGTGCGTGGCTCGCACCTTTGGTTCCTCCCTTGGCCTCCTACTCTATCTGAAAAGTTAGCCCTGCAATTGAACGGAAACTTAAGAAGCGCCTAAGCCACACGCGTTTCACGGAGTTTCCACGCAGCTAGAATTTCCATATGACTACGATTACCATTACCATCCACTGGCAGGAGGGGTTGTTCGGGACTGACACGCCACCGGGTCGCGTGGCATCGACGATGAGTCCACTTAGCGAGTCGAGGCTTGTTCGCTTGGCGGCTCCTCCCTCTTGCCTCTCGTTGCTCATCTCTGGTTACACAGAGTCTGAAGTCCTTTTTTATTGCTGTGTTTGCCGTACTTCAATATATCGATGGCTAAGCTGACTTCCTGGCATCCCACTCCCACTCCCAAGTCCACTCCATTCTCAGCCAGCCAGCCGGGGAGTTACATAAGTGTTTCCTACCTACACATTCAACAGTTGAAGAGCTGCTGAAAACGCTTCGCCGATCTGCTCGGCCTCGCAAGGGGGTTGCACGGAAATTGATTAAGGTCATTATGCAGTTGGGTAGACGTAGACGGCTCCGGACCGACTGACACTTAATCCCAGCGGCATAATCAGCAACATATTGTAGCAAAAAGCTTCGCCATAAAAAGTAGCAAGTTTTTGTTTTCACCAAAATTGTACACCCTTGGAGGGTAGGAGGAGGAGTTCAAAGGGCTAAGGGCTGAGGGCCCTGGACTCGCAGTCCTGTACGGCTTACCCATTTTAGTTTCACAATAAACTTGACTGTCTGTCTTCGCCCGACCGAAAGCGGGGAGTGCCCAGGAAACCAGTTTACCTCTCTGGAGGGTGCGCCCACCGACACCGACGAGAAGCGGATTATTCATGAGGTCAGTGGGCATAGGAGCTCCTTCGAATCATAAGGGGGGCTACTAGGTAGGTAGGTAGGTAGGTAGGTAGGAGTGTAGGCATGCATGCCCGTCGTTGCTGTGACAGGCGACACAAATGAGCGAGACAGAACAGCATTGACAGCAGGACAGCAACAAGTGAACCACCGAGGAACAAGACCGATACATGTCCTCTAAAATAGCAGGGACCAAACTCTCGACCCTCTCCCCACCCTCAATACGCCTCTTAAACGCTGCAAATGTTTTTATTACATTAAAAGCATTAACATTAACGGTATGTAGAGCAAAGTACCCTCAGAATACCCGCCCAGACACAATGGGGAACACACCAGGCCGCCCTGGCCCTGCGCCGCACTCTATCGACAATGCTCGTGTGTCATCAGTGCGTGGCAGGAATAACCCCCGATAGCACGCTGTGACTCGGGGTGGTGTCCTTAAATAGAGCGCGGCAATGAATATTTTGGTATTGGTAAATTGTGGATTGCGGCTCTGGGCCTGGTCTCTCAAAACAAACAGTGGGATTTTGTCATAAGCGAGAGCTCAGTCCCCAGGATATTCCTTTCTTATTTGTATATCCTGCAACGACTGCACAGTTGTCAGCAATTCGGCCAAATTGTGGTCATAATTTTGATCCAATAAAGGAATCTGATAAGAGTGGTTGAGAGTTAGGTCTCGATGGGGCATTCCTGCTTATATTGGCTTCAAAATAAGAAGTCTGTACCCCTTATCTATCACTGAGGGTCCAAATACGTTTCAATATTCAGATGAAAAGGAAATTTTCAATTATTTAATCAAGTCAACTAAATAATCCCACGTCCATTGAATCAATTGTTTAACGTTTCGCAATTAACACTCTGAGATATATTTTGAAAAACTGTTGTCGTGATTCTGCCCACTGTGCGCACCCCTTGCACCCTGTTCCGTCGCATTCAGGACTTGACTTTGTCAATGAGGCAGCACAGACTCCGAGGCAACTTCGCAGAGAGTCCATGGGCCGCCGCCACCCTTAGTTCCGTCTTTATTTAACTTTGTCGAATTGATTTCGTTTGGGCAAGAGCAACAGCAACAGCAACAGCGGCAACAACAACAGCTATCCCAGCTATTGGAGGAGTAGGAGTGAGAATGAACACCCTCGGAACAAGAGCGTTTTGCTTCCATGGTCGCGCTGCTGCTGGTGATGTTTCCATTTGTGCAAAATAGAGCACTTAACGGGGAAAACTGCAAACAAATTATTGCACTTGCTGTCACCAGAGTCTGTGCGAGCGCGAGTGCGAGTGTGTGCGTGTGCCCCGCCCTCTGGCCCGCCCCCAGCCACATCCGTATATACGTATCCATGGCTGGCGCTGCATACACTTAAAGGATTACAAGCGGATCTGTCGCTTGTTTGCCGCTAAATGGACGCATTTACCCGCTGCCAAAGCGGGAGTGTGGGATGGGGTGGAGTGGGAGGACACAATGGACGGGCAGGGCAGCCTTGCCTTTGCGCGCTTTTTATGGCCAATGAATAGATGAATGACAAAATGACTGGATGACTGGATGACTGACTGACTGACTGACTGACTGAGTGAGTGCGAAGCGGAGGCTAAAGCGAAGTTACTTAATGGATTTGGTTAAGTGCTGCATTGACATTTTGATAAATGCTTTGGAACAGATGCGCTGCCGAGCAGCAGAGCGGCTAAAGCGGGGCGTTTCCAGGCGGGCGAGACCTTCTCCTTTGTCCGGGACACCGTTACAGCCTTATGACAAATAGTTCGTCCTCTCCTTGGAAGCAAAGGAAAAGCCTCCCCAAGCAAATTGATTTTAACTCGAATCTTCTGGCCAGAAACCATAACCAGGATAATGTTTCTTTATTACTTGTGATATATCCAAACTTAAGCCACTTAAATCGTCCCAAAATGCTTTTCTCATTGAGCAAATAAAATGCTAAATATGGTTTGGTTTCTTTTCCAGACAGTTTTCCAACTTACCCTATAAAAATGTAAAATTTTTAAATATTTGTTCAGTTTGTATCCCTGTACCCATCTGTAGAAAACAATCAACCCCCCACTCGTCACTACAGAAACCTCAGGCAGACCAGACCCCATCCCCCACTCTCAGCCCATCCCCAGAACAACACCAACCCACAACGAGTGTCAATTTTTTGTACTTGGTTGCCCTCAAATGGCGAAACTTTTTGTTTTGTACAATAATGTTGATCTTCAAGTGGCTCCTAATTAGATAATATGCGGCCTCGTTCGTGCCTGCTCTGGCCCAGACCCAGGACCATCCAACGTTGGTTCGGGCAGATGGCACCGCGCTTTCCGCATGCAAAGTGACGGCGCGTGCAATGGACTCAGTCAGCCACAGTCCCGGGGCAAGAGGCAGATCCACAGGGTAACGACACCGAGGGGTGCATACCCTCTAGGAAACTCATGCAGCTCATTTATTTACTTGGAATTCAATCGGAACCCTTTAAAGGTCTTTATTGCATTGAAGAATTGTAGGAGAAAACAGTCTGAAATTTCCACAAGATTGCAATCGAATATTAAATTGATACAGTGTAAACAAAAGATAAATTTGCGTTCCATTTCATTTCATTTCCATTCTATTTGCTTATCACCTTGTGGGCCGTAGTAGAGTAGTCCAAGAGTAGAGTATTTAAAAACGTGAAACAAAAAGGTCAAGTCAAAAAGGCAGCGCATGAAAAAGCCGTCCGTCGACGGCGAACAATTTGAATCCTAATGGATGCGTGCGCCATGGCCAAACGACTGGCACGCACGCGATGAGGGCACAGCTGGCAGGGAATGGAATGGTCGGATCTATTCTGTCCTAGTATGGTTATTGCATGTTTTCACTCCGGCCGGGCCGGGCCGAGCCGGGCCATGGCGGAGGTGTAAAGTTCACGTGTGCCCACTTACCCAACCCACGGCAAGATGACGTTTTATTAATGCTTTTGGAGTGCTTTCAATATTTTATCGCGCATTTTGCTCTACGGCTTCGGTGAGGTGAGGTGAGGTGAGGTAAGGTGAGGTCCGTGTACGGGGCTCGTCCTGCGTGGACGAAACCTACCGCTTCTGGTCCCGTTCGCCTGTTTTTACCCCTTTCGGAGTGCATCGGACATTGCGTAATAACTTTTAGTTGGTCACTTTGCGGGCTGATGGAAGGGGATGGAAGGGGATATACTATATACTATGTAGAATGTAGAATGGGCTTCTGGGGCATATAAATAGTGCCCAACCTCAACCCGAGCCGCTCGTCCTTCCACTTCTATTATGATTCTGACTTTGAGCGGCGGACTGTTTATCTAAATGGGTCTTTTGTTTGACTATGCGCGGGGTCTAATGGAATAGGTGGAGCCATGTGGACGTGGACGTGGACGTACCCCCGCGCAGTATACGTTGATTATGGTCATTTTCTGCTTGGAGTTGTCCAGCTGCAATTGGTGGTTCTGACTGTCGCGGAGGGAGCTCAATTAAGTTGTCAATCTAATTACTATAAAGCGATCCAAGCAGATGTCAGCAACGACCAAAATAAATTGTAGCCAAGAATCGATCAGGGGGATACTAATTATATTTTCAAGAACACTATAAAGTAGGAGAGTAAGGATATACATATGTATATACTTATAAGAGATATTGGAACATATTAAGAGAAGCCAACTGAATCCATGAGGTTTGCATTTCCATAGACTAAAATTCATAGAGATACAGAATTGCATAGAATTCATTTTAAATGGAGAAACAGATACCTGTTTTAGCCATGCACCAACTTAAAAAAGAGATTAGAAGTCGCTCTTAAAATAACACCGAAATTGTCGGAGGCAAAAAAGATATAAGGAAGAGAGTCATTTACATACAAATAGATTATTTTATATGTTCTACATATATACATATGTATATGTATGTAAATATTTTCTATATCGACTATCAAAGCAATTAAAAATGTATATGAATACAATTCTCCGATGGTTAATTGATTTTGATGCCATTTTAGATTGTCCCTAATAATTATTTAGATGGTAAAACTTTTACATTTTAGTTGGACTTTTGTTAGATATTTGCTGAGATTATCTTTAGATTAAATTATTGATAAGGAACAAAGGGTAGGCGATGTCAGTGGCAAAGTAACTTCTCGTGCCAAACCTTTTGTTCGGCATAAAATGCCCTTTAAAAGGGTATAAGAACCAAATAAACGAAAAAGAAATGTAAAAAGGCGAACAATATGAAAGTGTAAGCTTAAAAGCAGCAGCGCAGAGTGGACCGGTGGCAACGCTTTCAAGTCGGAGCGACAACGCGGCTCGAAGGCTAAGGCCCAAGTGGATTTGACACGAGGACTTTGGACCAGCGGCAAGGAAAGACAGGGAAGGACAGGGAGCATCGGAGGTTGCTCCTGCTGTTGCTTCTGCTTCTGCTGCAGGCGAGCCATTTTGCAGGGCGTGTCTGCAACCCCCAAAGCATCATCTTCATGGCTCTTGCTGTTGCTGTTGTCGTAAAAAGTGTGTGGGTGGTGCTGCGCACCATCCTACTCCTGGGTCCTGCTGCTGCTGCGGCTGCGGCTGCTGCTCCGGCCTCATACTTGATGAGTACTTCGGGTTTCGGCTCCGATTATGCCACAAGTTCGGACTGTGGACTGTGCGTGCGTCGACTCCAGTCGCACGGACATTCCGCGTTTTTGGCCATATGAATTTTTGAACACTCTGTCTCTGTATACTTGATACGAGTATCTCTCCTTATCCAGAGCATGGTGGTGGGCATGGTTACGTAAGAATGGTCGAATGGTTTTTGAATCTACAAAACGTAATTCCAGCTTTGACTGCGCTGTGCTCTGCCAGTTGGCAGAATATTTAAGCCCCATTCACCCCCAGCGATGTCCCATTGTCCTGCTGGGCAGATAATGCTCCCCGACCCAAACACACACGTGCCCATAAAAGCACTTTCACATATAAATATTAATGTATGTATGTGTGTGTGTACACAAATGTGCTTTCGTTCGAGTCGAGTGTAGTTGTGCCTGTGTGCGTATCGTGTCGCTCAATTTGCCTTCGATTGCGAATCCGCCATTTTACCTACGGTAGCCATTCAACAATTTCTCTTTTCGGGTCTATTCGTTTTCCATCGTTCCTTTCTTTGGGCTTTCCTTGTTGATTATGCCGATGGCGACGATAATGCCCGAATTTCTCTGTTTCTTTTGATGAGCTTCGTTAGAAATACCCCTAGAAGTAGACCACAAATAGTTTACTCATAATTGCCTTAGGTTTAAAGTCGGGATACCGATCGACAGACTACAAAATATATATTTTAAACTATTTTGCATACCTAAAACCATTTTAAGGAATCTTGAATCTTTGTTTTATTTGTTTGAATACTAATTTTTGTTAATTAGATTTAACTGATTTTTACTCTCACTGGCATAATTATTTATTCTGCATCCCACTTAACGGGTTTCGCAGTATATGAATTTGTAGTGGATTGATTTTAATGTAAGTACATAAATATGTGCTGAGTGAGAATGCAGGAGGTAATTAACAACAGAAGCTGTCAGACACCTTAAAATAAAACTTCAGCTAAGGCTCGACTAGGTGGCTGATTATCTGAAGAATTTTCTCATGGAGCTTACGAAGGGAAATCATTAAGAATTTCGCCCCACCTTCACACAGCCAACAAAGAAGACATACATACACACTTTGTATACATAATTGTTTACGGAATCGGTGCAATCTACGAATCATAAATCAGTTACAAAATAACAAAATCTTCTGAATATGTACATATATAGAACTTTATTGTAATGTGTGTGTAATGTAAGCAATGCATTGCTCATTTCAATGCGTAGAGTCTCTTAATATTTAAAAGAGAATTTAAATTTTTAAATATTTTCTTTCTACCGATTCGTACGACCAAGTGTTAAAAAAAGTGAAAAAGTCATGTTTTTTAAAATGTTTTGTTCTATTTGCATAGTAATTCAGTATTCAGTAATGATATCAGCAACAATCGAATGAATATCTATGAATATAAGCCAACATATGACCTGACGTTACGTTACGAAAAACAGAAACTGTTCTTGAGGTTGGGGTACAGTATTGCAAACTCTGGGAGTTGGGTAGGACTATCTTATAACATTATGAATACGACATGAAATATTAAGTGCCAATTTTACATGATATTACGTACGTTTCTAGCATTACGTAACGAAATTACAGGGTAATAAAATTTAAATAAAATACATATACATGTACATATGTACATATACCGTTAGCTCAGATTGTCCCAATTTTCAGTCGTTTATTTTCAATTAGTTCAAAATAGTTTTATCAAAAAGACGACTATGAAAATACCAAACCGGTTTGCACATAAAAGTTAATGAAATTGTAAGTCAATTGGTTTACTTAGTTGACTTTCAATCGAATTAGAAAAAAGTATCGGGACAGAATTACAAACATATGTACATATGTAATATGTACAATATACGGCAACGTGATTTTATTGAAATTTAATTTTGGCGGAACTCCTCCTACATATGAGGTATGCAACGTCAAATTATATCAATTTAATGAAAAATATTTTCACTTAATAAAACCGCTTTCTGCAGTGAGGATGTGGGTCTTACTTCAAATAAAAGTCTGCAGTTGTTCTGTGATGAAGAGTGATGAAGAGAACGTGACACAAAATCATCTCAGTGAAGTAAACAACAAAATCAAAGAAAAAAGGAAGGGGTTTCATTTGATTTGAGATTTTAGATAAAAACATTTAAATTTTGTAAAAAAAAACATTTCTGACTTTGGGAGTCGCGGCACACGAAGGTTACATGATCAGATGGTTGCTAGGGTATTAAATGGTGTTCATTCGGAGTAATCTGTGGTATGTATTGGTCTAGAAGTACATATTACGAAACAAGAAAACACCTTTAAAAATCTGACAAGTCAAATTAAAAGGAGTTCCTTTAAGGCGGCCAAAGTCCGAATGTCGAGTTCGATGTTTCAATGTGCGAATGCGTGCGTTTTTTGCTTTGTACATGTGTACAGGTGCTGGTGTAGGTGTAAGCGTAGGTGTAGGTGTAGGTGTAAGCGTAGGTCTCTGTGGGAACGCACACTTTGGCTTTTACAGGACGTAGAGAGAACGAGGAAGGAGCTGCTAGTGGAAAGCGGAGAGATTTGTCGGTTGAAATTGAAATAAGTTTCTGTGCGCAGACGTCGTTCTGGCCGCTCGATCAGCCGGTCGAGCAGTCAGTTGGAGTCAACAATTTAACGCCTTTAAGGTCAGGTTTTTAGCCATGCAGTTACGAAACAATGGCTCGACGCAAGGCAACAACAAACAGAGCAACAGTGCAACAGCAGCAATAAGCAATGACAGCCAAATGCACACAAGACTGAGATATAAGGACGAAGAAGAAGAGAAATAAAAAGGAGAATGGCAACTGCAGCGTTGCATAGCGAAGTCATAGCACATTCATACATACATACATATGTATGCAGAAGTAGGCATGTATGTATGTATTTATTATTAGAGCACACATCCAAATTCGCCAGCGCACTCGAAGAGGGAAGGCAGAGCGAAATAGAAACTAAGAGAGAAAGAGCTAGAGGGAGAGAGATGGAAAGGCCCATGGCGGGAGGTGAAGGGTGGAAAAAGCCAAGCTGAATAGAGCTTTTTGAGACCACTCCCCGAAAACTGCAAGCAACGGCGGTCACGACGTCGACGCACACAAAACAACCAATCCCAGGCACAAATATACGTACATAAAAACTGAAAAGAAAAACTCACTCACACAAACAAACACAAACACAAGCACAAGCACACAGACAAGTTTGGAATGGAATGGCAAAGTGTTACAATGCAATTTCCCCGCCACCCTGTTGGGCGACCAACCCAAACTCAATTGTTTGGGGCAGAAAAAGAGGCAACATAAAAGGCCAGGCTGGAAAACGGGAAAGCTGGAAAACTGGCACAAGCGAGATATTACAAAAGCAACAGAAACCAAAGAGAACACAGTGGCGGGCCAACAGTGGCACAAGAGTCCGATTCCTAAGGGTTGAGTTGGGTTGGGTTCTGTTCCGTTCTGTTCTGTTCTGTTCGGCTGTGATTATGTCAGCAGCAGCCCCGTTTCTGTCTCTTTTTTTGAGTGTTTCGTCGTCAGTTACTTTCCAAGCGTCGACGTTTCCGCACTTGCCACAAGGAGATATGTAGCTCGCGTCGCAATTCGTGCATCGCAGAGCCAACTGTAAAAGACTGTGATAACGGTTAACGGTACACGAAACACCAAAAAATACAAAATAAAACGCGCTGTGGATTCAACTTCTGCATCGCCGTCGGAAACGTGAAATGTAGAAGAATCACCGAAAGTAATATGTGGCTGTGCCTGCGATAGTGAAAGTGTGGGGGAAGCAAATAAATAGAAGAATAACTTCATAGATAACAGAGAAAATAGAAGGTGGAGAGCCCAGACTTCCCCCTTAAACAGCATGGAACTTCTGAAGCTAATGATGTTTAAAAGTGACTTTCTGTCCAATGGCAAATGTGATGATCGCGTACCGCCGATTAATTTGAGTCAATTGCCAGAGTTCTTACTGTGTAAGTTGAAAGGATAAAAGAAAAGGATCCGACGATGCTCAAACTATGTACATATACCTCTGGGCATTGGCTGATCAAGCTCAGCATTTACTACTACAATAAGTGTATCCGACATGGAAAAGTTTATTCCTTACGAAGATCCATTTCTTCATTGCCCTCTCAACGTCTTGCTTATATGTATAGC
>JAWNNB010001178.1:0-100684 GCA_035043285.1 Drosophila subsilvestris
ACTTTTTAATTTGCTAATATTTTCTATAAAGGTAACGGTTTATTTTTTGTAGGTATGTAAGTTTGTACTCTTATCTATTATAAAGATCTCCCACTCTATTGTTCCTCTTTGCGCTTTATTCTTTGTACCGTTTTAAATAATGTGTATAGCAACTCGTGGTTTTCAAAGGCAATAAGTATATGTGCAAGCTTAGATTATTGTGCTATCGCGTGTGGGTAAGCTAAAAAGTGTGATCCAAAAAAGTTATTTCATCAGCAGAGAGTAAGTAAAATTGTTTTTAAACGTTTGGAGAAACAAATTTTTGTTGTAATTTGGATTTTAAGGTAGAATGCCACGTGGAACACATTTGTCAGAGGAAGATCGCGGTCTGATCAAAGGACTGGCCGAATCTGGCAAGAACATTTCTCATATTGCCGCCAGATTAAATCGCCATAGATACACAATTACAAACTTTCTCAAAAATCCGGAAATGTATGGAAAAATAAAGCGGAGCGGCAGACCCACTGAAATCGATACACGGTGCAAGAGGCAAATTCGTCGTCCAGCCGTTCAAAACAACAAGTCTTTCATAGAGATCAAAGGTCAACTGAAGCTTGACATATCCAAACGACGTATTAATCAAATTTTAAACGAAAACGAAACGGTTACATATGCTTTCCAGCGACGCTGTACCGAGGTTATTGAAGAAGCGCCACATAACCGCCCGACTAGAATTTGCTGAGAAGTACAAATTTTGGTCAGAAGAGTTTACCAAAGTTATATTTTCGGACGAAAAAAAATTTAACTTGGACGGTCCTGACTCCTGCCAAAAGTATTGGCGCGATAAAAGGCAACCACGGCAGCACTGCCATAAACGAAACCACGGTGGAGGATCATTAATGGTTTGGGCTGGATTTGGGTATGCTGGGAAGTCCCCACTTTGTTTTATACCAACCAAAACAAATGCAGACGTGTATGTAGAGTTGTTGGAAACAACACTCATTGAATTTGCTGGAGACCTTTACGGGGATGAGTGGATCTTCCAGCAAGACAACGCGCCAATCCACACGGCACGTAAAACAAAAGACTTTCTACAAGCTAGAAAGATACCCTTATTGCAATGGCCAGCGATCAGCCCGGACCTTAACCCAATGGACGCCAGTTTAATACGGTAAATGACCTTAAAAAAGCACTGCTCCAGGAATGGGATCGAATTAACCCTACAATTCTCAAAAACTTGGCAACCTCAATGCCCACCCGGATAAATCAAATTTTCTATAAAAAAGGAAAGCATATTAACTATTAAAAAGGAAAACAAAAAATCAAAAAAATGTATATCATTAGTATTTTTAATTTTTTTTGTAGTATGCACATATACTTATTTCATATGAATGTAAAGTTATTCATTGAATATTGAATTATCCTTAAAGTTTATGGAAAACAAATTGTTATTTTTTTGTTAATATATACTTATACTAGATAAATAAAAACAAAACCAAAACATTCCATTTGTTTTTAATAGTTTTTTTTAAGGTAATATCAATGCACATATACTTCTTTCCCTGAGGTAGTTGTATCCACATTACCAATATACATTTTCCGATCACTTCTTTGGTCAACTAAAAATATTTCTTCTGATGTAGGGCATTTGGTCGAGCATTTACATACTGCTCTGGAGGCACACTTACATGTTGCGATGTCAAAAAATTTTGTGAGCGAATCGTCGTAGAAAGTCTGCTTTTTGATGACTGCACGTAATTTCTTAACACTTTGATACTTTTTGTGATATCGAAGTATCCTGTTGACAACTTGTTGGTGACTAATTGTGGGTATAGATGAATTTTTCCATATGATTTCGATATCAGTAGCAATCACGTCATATATGTATTTCCTTTGCTGCAGGGTCTTTTCCATGACTCAACTCGAGAAACTCGATTCTTGTCCACAAGTAATGTTTTATAAAATCGCAATGTTGAGCTACTGAGCTTTTTAGTAGCGTTGTTTTGCGAGTTACTAAAAGACGATGATTATTCAGTATATATATATTAACAGTTTATTTTAGTGTAGTAGATTCGAAGGGATAGTTAGCTGGATTTAAGACGGGGTCAAGCGAGAGAGAGAACGAAAGAAGCGAAAGAATCTCGGCTGCTGCTAATGAGTATGAGCGATTGATAGACGAGAGAGTGGTAGCGAAGGCGAAGGGAAGGGTGCGAGATGAAGAAGCGAGAGAAGGGCTGCATAGGCATGCTGCGGTGCGGGATCATGAATATTTACATATGTTTGTAGGTAGATGACAATTTAATGCAGTGGGCAGTGCAAACAACGAACAATAATAAGAGTTTACTCTACTGCTGCACCACTGTCTAGAATCATATGTATTTAAGTCCACTATTTGGCTGCGTAACCAAACACGCAATATGTTGGCAAAACATTTCCACTTAGTTTTTTTGGATCGCCAAATATAAGGCAGGTCTGGCAGGTATTTCGCACATAGCACAGCATACAATCTATATGAAGGACGACAAGCCCGGAAATAACGATATTACCCGAAAAATCGGCCATGCAGAAGAATTTAGATGACCAACAATCGACATTGGACCTAAAGAACGGGTATTGGCAAATCCCGATGGCTGAGGGAAGTCGGGAATACACGGCATTTACTGTACCAGGCAGAGGACTGTTCCATTGGAAAGTCATGCCATTCGGACTGCACTCAGCACCGGCAACGTTTCAGCGAGCCCTGGACAGCGTTATCGGACCAAAGATGGAACCTCATGCCTTCGCTTACCTCGATGACATCATTGTCATCGAAAAGGACTTGAATGACCACGTCAATAACCTGCAAGAAGTATTCCGCAGGCTGCGTGAAGCAAATCTGAGACTGAACCAAAACAAATGTAGTTTCTTCCAAAAGAGCATTGTCTACCTGGGACATGTCGTTAGCGAGCAAGGGATCCATACCGACCCAGAGAAGATTGTGGCAGCCCGGAAGTTAGCACCCCCTAATACAATCAAGGAGCTGAGACGCTGTCTTGCCACGGTCAAGGCATGGCAACACGATGCTCCTCGTTTTCTTTGACTCATTCTGCAAATGGGTGGAACTAGTACCACTCCGGAAGGCTACCACCGCCCTTTTAGAGAAAGCATTTCGAGAAAGGATACTCAGCAGGTGCGGCATCCCTCGAAAGTTTGTGTGTGACAACGGCACACAATTCACGAGCCGCTCCTTCAGGAAGTTCTGCGAGCAAGTAGGGATGACATTGGAACACACGACGCCGTATACGCCACAACAAAATCCTACCGAGAGGCAAACAGGACCATAAAGACGATGGTAGCACAATATCTTGATGGCGATCAACCGACATGGGACGACCTGCTCCCGGAATTGACTTAAGCCATAAATAGCAGCACTTCTGACACCACTGGCTTCAGCCCAGCATTCCTCGTGCTAGATCGGGAACCACGACTACCAGGATCACTTTACGACGAAGTAACTCCAGGAATGGGAGAAGAAACAGAACCCGCACAAGAAAAAGCCAAGCGACTGCAGGAAGTCATCAAGGTGGTACGAGAGAACACTCAGCGGGCATCCCAGGAACAAAAGAAGACTTACGACTTGCGAAGACGAGAATGGAGACCTGCACTTGGAGCGTTGGTACTCCTTCGTCAACACCACCTGTCCAAAGCAGCGGATAATTTCGCAGCAAAGCTAGCACCGAAATATGACGGACCGTACAAGGTCATCAAGTCTTCGAATATAGTGCGGCTCCTAAACCCCCAGGGACGACAAAGGAAGACGGCAAGTTTGATGGATCTCAAGGAATTCCATGGGACCGAAGACGACGAACCAACCGAGACGACACCAAAGACACCGGCATGATCACCGTTTCACGAGGGCCACTTACAGTAGCAGCGCTATTGTAACGTCCTCGCTCCAACAAGGGGGCAAGACCCACAAACAATAACCTTACATAAGTATACAACCCCTTATGGAATTAAATTAAGTACAAATAATATTAACATTTCCACAAGCACCGCTCAAGCAGGATTAGGGGAAGGGAATTTCCATAAGTCAGACAGGCACTAATTTTCAGAGTTTCTTCATAGATTGGATCACGATGAAACGTCGCAACAACGGAGAAGTAGTAAAACCACCAATGACCGCACACCCGAACGGAGGGCAGCAAATCATCGGACCATCGGGCTATCAGATACCAGATTGTTTCCGGCTGGAGCAAGAGAGCTTCGTAGACTACCAGAGAATTCCCCGGGACCAGCGATTGGCTGCTGTAACAGGATGGCTCGAGCAGCAGCCGGAATCCGTACCTCAAGCCGAGGCCGAAGCAGGGGAACGGGCTGATGACCGCGGCAGCCAAGATCCCACCCACTGGGACACAGAATCCCACCAACAAACCTGGAACGTAGCCCCAAGTTACGGGACTCTGACTCCACCCCATCCCGCCAATTGGGAGGCAGACTTCTGGGAAGAGTGGGAGAGTCAGCAGCAGAACGGGGGAACGGGAAAATCACCAACTGAAGTCCCACATTATTCGGACATATCGGATGCAGACGAGACCGAAAAGGAAGAGCCCGACGGCCGCCCGGTCGCCGCCTTAAACCGTGGGTTTGTTGGGGCCTACGGACCCGCCGTGGACGACGACAACGTGACCACGGACAGCGACGATCGCAGCACGATCCTGCGCGGGCGCGGCAGCCCAGCTTCCACTCTGGTCGACTCAACCGATTCGGGCTACCAGGGGAGCATCATTGCCCCAAGTCCTACCACCCCGCCACGAGTAGCTGATTGGGATTTCCCTCTCTGGGAAGAATGGGAGTTGGTGAGGAGCATGAGCCAGTGCCACCCTGAACTTGGATCTCGCGCCTCAGAACGATGCTCCCATGATAGCGGCACCGGACCAACCCATCATCGCCACGCCTCCACCACCGGAAGAAGCTGCCGGGTTATCGACGCTGTGCCAGATACACCCCGGGATAGAGCAAGAGGAGGGTCGCTGGATCGAAGCCCCAGCGGAATGGCGGGTAAATACAGCGGTACGACAGTTACCCATCCAACTGATCCGGAACATACACGAATACCTCCGCCAAGAGATAGGCCGGACAGGAGTAAGGCGGTTGGAGGTACACCGGGGAAGATGCTTCCGGATCAAAATAACACGAGGCCAAGCAGTCACCGTTACCATTCGGACCCCCGAAATGAGGAGGGAGTGTGAAGGGGCGGACGCCCAATCACAAATTTTGCATTTTTTATTATTTTTTTCCACGAAGGTTATTTAGTTATTAGTTATTTTCTTTGATTTTTTATGTTTATATTATTATTATTATTTTCTTTTCTTTTTTTGTTTGACGATGTTAGTAAGTAAGGGTAGCCATAAGCAAAACAATTAATATTAAGTAGCGCTTAAACAAATAAGTAAACAATTAAACCAAGGCAGCAGAGCAGCAGAGAGCGAGAGCGGCAGAAACCACGGCAACGGCAGAAGACACGAACACTCACACAGAATCCGTCAGGTTCACACTCAGAGTTGAGAGCGAGTGTTGACAAAGGAAGTTTATGTCCAGGTAGTCCGGAGGGGTCGTTGGGCTGTTCTTCTGTAGACAAGGCATGAACTGAGCGACTGCATGGGCGCACCGACGACTCAATGTTTGAGAACGAGAGTATTGGGTGCTCAGTAGCCAGTCCCGAAGCTAGTTTCAACGCCGTGGGCACATCGCTGCCAATGTCGAACTTCCAATTTGATTCCTTGTAACCAGTCGGTCCAATTGGTTTCTCTACAATCGTATTATACTCCTCCTGAGAGCAGGCGCCAGATTCCAAGACATCAATGCATACGTCGCGAAAATGAATTGCTGCATCAACAGGCTGCTCAACCCGCTCATCTGCTGTCAACTGCAGCATTGGTCCCTCAGATAAGCATGTGGCAGGCTTCGTTTTATCCACAGCTTGCTCCGTATTTCTCCGTGGTGGAAGCTGCCTGCCAACAATATTAGCAATAATATTTTTTGCTGAAACTGCAGAGGGAAGAGGCAGGTGAGGGTTGAGACGAGAGATTTCAAGCCGAATTGAAGCATTCAGCGAAACGAAACAATATTTAAACTTTTCGCACAATCCAATGTGAATATTGTCGTGATCCAACTCTTGGAGCTCTTTGTGCAGGGTTTTAAAGGTGCCCTGCAGCTTCTCGATCTCCTCCAGCCATACGAGAGCGTAAAATAATCACACAGCGATATATCACTCTCCAACATAGCCTTTATTCTTTCCAACCTTTTAACTATAGAAGGTACTTTCAGTTGAAGGAAAGTCACCCTGTTTTTAGCTGTGGCTACTGCAATGCCGTTTCCAGCATCGATCCCCATAGCAAGAGCACAGTTAGAAACGTTTCTAGCGGGAAGATGACCGAAAAGAGCAACACGCGAAATAGGCAGGAAAGACAGCCGACAGCTATGTATGTGTGTATGTAACGTATGCAAGGGCGGCCGGTGTAAATGCTTGTAGGCACTATGTGGTCGATGACACTGGGTGGAAACAGCAGGCAAGCGAAACCAAACGAACGAACGGCACTTGAGGGTAAATTATTATTTTAATTTATAGTTTGTGATATGCACTACCGAATTGTTTGTTGCACAAATCACGTCGGGGTCACCAATGTTGAGCTAGCGAGCTTTTTCACTAGCTGTTTTCTTTATTTTGTAAATAAGAAGTCGATGGTTTTAGTTCAGTATATTTAGTTTATTAGTTGCGCGGTATAGGGGCCGGCAACGATCAATAATGCCCTTGTAGATAGAACGCGATTCGTATGTCCGTATGTAAGACCGAATATATGCTGTTATGTATTATACAAGGTGCGAAGGTATGTTCTTGCAGGTTCAGGACCAGATCAAGACGCAAGAATGTGAGTGCGATAATGAAGATGATCAATTAAAGACTAAAAGAGGGCAGGCGGACCGAATTGCCCGTGCCCTTATGCAAGCTGAGAGATAGAGCGACAGAAGCGATAGAAGCTCGGGCTGCTGCTGAGCCGAGTACGAGCGATAGATAGACAGAGAGAGTGCGAGAGAATAGCATAGATGCAGCAGCTGCATTCACATAACGAAATAGGCGATATAAGGAGGCGAAAGAACGTCCGCTGCCGTGTGTAAGCATAAGCGGTTAACAATATGTATGTACAGCGGGCAGTGCAAAATAATGAACAATAATTAGATTTACGTTAGGCTGCACCACTATGATTGAGCTGATGATGTTTGTAGAATATATAGGGGAATATAAGGCTGGGAAACCAAACATCTAGTTTTTGCCTCTCTTCTGTCGAAAGCTCCTTCGCACGTGTGGTAAACTCATCTGTCATGAGGTGATCTCCAGTTTCCATAGTCCCTATAGTAGACGAATTATTACAGAAAATTTGTTTATTACAGCACACATGTGAAAAACAGCAACGCTGCCTTTCATGATTTCGTTGATAGTTTACCTGATTTTTAAATTCGGCTTGGGATTGCTAGCTAGTACTGTTTATATGAATTCCTACGATAAATTAATAAATTTTCCAATAATTTGTATTTAGTTATCTGTTTCCTTACATTTACGGCAGTGTGACCGGGGATCTATTACTCAAATATACCGCCTGAAGCAGCAACGTCTCATTTGTGTTCGCCGTGGAGCTGTGCGACGTTAATACATGCTGCAATATTGGATAAATCCGATCTTGCAGGACAGATATGCATTCAAAATTGTTTTTATTTCCTTTTGATTGTTTAAATTGAGTACCGGGTACTTCAGCACTGATCACATCCGCGCATATTTGAACCCCACGCCCAGTTAAAAATGTGTTTTTGTTTTTAACAATTTAATAATTATAATATAAATTATAAAACAAATGACAATTTCTAAAATAAATTTTCACGAAATAATACAAAATTATAATTAATTAAATTAAATAAAAGTAAATAAACTAAAATTATATTTACAAAAATTAAAAAAACTAAAATTAAATTAAATTAAATAAAATGAAACGAAATCAAAATTAAAATTAAAAATAATCCCGAAAAGGGGAAGAAATGTCGGGAGAGCAGCGACCCCGACGGAAATGGGCATCAGACCTCAGGGCCGCCTCCTGAGCTTCCGCTTCTGCTGCCGCCGCTGTCGCCTCCTACTGCCGCTGCTGCCTTCGCCGCTGCCGTCGCTGCCACCTCCCGCAGCCTGGCGATTTCGGCCGTCATCCTCCTTTCCTCCCTCGCACCAGCATCCGCCTCTTCCGCTTCCTCCACCTGAGCCGCCACCGCCGCCACGACAGCTTAAGCAACCACCGATGCCGATGTTGTTGATGTTGTTGTTGTTGCTGTTGTTGTTGTTAAAGCTGATGTTGTTGGTGATGCTGAGGCTGTTGTTGTTGTTGTTGCGGTTGCTGTTGGTGCTGCGGTTGGCGTTGTTATTATTGCGGTTGGGGAATTGGCGTAGAACGCCATCGCCCTCTCCAAATATTGCATAGGGAATGCAAACCAAAAATCTCTGAAATAACAAATGAAAAATTTAAATTCTAACCTAACAAAAAATAGTAAAAATAATACAAATTTTACTTACTGCTGTGCTGTCTTAACCATGCTTATTTTTTTGTAATGGCCGATCTTACTGGAAAGGCCATTAGTCCATTGAAAATATAACGGAGCTTTCCAGATTGGGAAATATCGCATTGATGTAAAATATTATACGATATCATAATAGCATAACATCATAATGCGATCACGTATTGTTCGACTCTGGCGCTGCTCGCCGCAGTCTGAAGAGCCTTGTTTGGGTAGGAAAATAGGTTGGGAACTTCTTCATATGCACTAGCAAAGTATTCTCGCACCAAAGGATTAAGAAGCAACCCATGGTGTTCCAATCTATCATTGTTGCACCGATTCAACAATAGTGGCGTGTCGACCACGGCAAAGAATCGAGTGCACAGGTTATGGATGTTTGCGTTTGGAGATTCGCAAACAGTCCGCAGATCATGAGGTTCCAATCGTGCTAACACTCGAGGCGCGATTAGGTGAGTTCCCCAATCATGTTTGCCAAATGAACAAGAATATAGCTCTTCGTGTAAATACTCTTCGATCTTGCGTCTGGCTAACGTGCGCCTCACGTTAGTGCGTTATGCGTTATGTCAATTAAAATTGGCAATCGGAGCGCGGCTCTAAAAAAGCTAATTCGTTAGCACGATTGCCATCAGCAATAATGGCCATAAGCAAATGGGATTTCTTGAATTCCCGGATCCCTTCCAAAATACCCTGTAGGCACTCGTCGATTACTTCTTTGGTAACCATTTCGATGTCGGTCGGAAACACACGCACGAACAAGTACCTACATTTCTTACCGTCAACCGAACATGCCGCAATTACCAAAGCCTTCCACGAACACAGCTGGTTGGGAAGCTGAAGTTAAAGTACTTTAAGTATGCATATATTTATATTTATATTAAAATTCGCAAATTTGAGTCGCTGCGTTACAGACACCGTTAAGTTGAGGATGCAAGCGTGAGTGGGAGTATACAAACACCGATTTTCTGGAAGTGCAGTTCATCGAAGCATATGTAAAATGGAGTATCAAGCGCAAAGATATTTTCCAACGAAGAAACCACTCCATCCAACACATTAAACCGTTTCACATCGGTACATTCTATTTTGCCGAGCCCATGCCTGATGTCTGCCTCGCGGGATCGTAATTGCTCGCTGGATTTTAAGAAATATCGCAGCATGATTAGACGCGTTTAAGTTTTTTGTTTACCGAAATCAGGTGTAAGGAAGTTCCGATGGGGTACAGACTCTCAGTCTGGCCAGGGCCCGGTCCACTACAGCAAGATTTAATTTGTGTGGGACCTCGAGAAGATCAGATGCGTTCCGCACAGACGCACTATATTGCGAGGGCGGACACGTGAGGAGGGAAGGGACGCCACTATGGGAGAAGGGGAATGTCGGACCCACGAGCACCGTGCCCTCGCGTCCAGTGCCGCGGGCCAACTTCCCACTCTAAGAGGAAATAGCTACAGGGGGAAAGGGAAAGGCTCAGTTCTACGGACACCGTGTTTCCACGTCCAGTTCCGCAGACTGACTCTCCACTCTAAAGGGGAACAACTACTGGGGAAAGGGGAAGGGTTACTTGCAGTTGCCGTGCTGCCGCGTCCGGCTTCTGCAAGTTGAGGTTGGGAGTTGGATGAGTTAAGTGGACTTCGATCGTGGCGGAAGGGGTCGGGGGTACCAGCATAAGCTGCCAGTTCCCTCCCAGGAGAATAAATCGGGTGAATTTTATGCCATTAGTCTTGCTTTCTTTATTTAACAATCCCTACTCCCTACCTATCGCTCCCGCTATTGCTCCCCTACTCACTCAAGTGAGGCCAGCTTACCCTCTCACGGCCTGGTATCCCGTGCGGCTCGTTTTGGTGGTTGTTTTGTCCTCTGTCTGTATTCGTAGGGAAGGGGTAGGCACGGCACTTTTGGGCGGAAGGACACGTGTCCCCCTTTGGTTTTAATCTGGTCTTTTCCGCCAACACGACTTGTCTTTGTCGATCTCCACTTAACGAGACGCACTTTCTGACGCGTGCTCGAACCCTTCTTTCCAGGCAGCGTCGCTGCTTGTAGCTCGGGTCGCGTCCCGATCGCTTCCCGTTGGGTCTCTCTGTCTCGCTCTTTTCCATGTGTGGGGGTTGGTTCACCCTCTGCTGAGAGTCGCTGCTCCGACTTCGTTCCTCTGCCTGCTGCTCTTCCGCTGTGTTCTGTCGCTGGACTGCATTTTCAGCGTCGTCGCTCTTTATTCTGCGGTGCGTCGCACTATGGTCCAAACGACCACTTTTTTGGAAACAACCCATTTTTCAAAAGTTTAATTTCCCTAGGTGGCGCCACGTTCGCGACAACAGCGGTGCAACCCAGCTGTTGTTACTAAAGTGCACGCGCAGTGAAAAAAGGCAATTTAATTACAGTTTTAAATCTCTTATAAATACGATACGATAAACTGATCAAATTTTTTAGTGAATCTTGATCTGTCGGGTTTTTACTACGTGTTTTATATGGTTTACTGTATCTAATAGTTTTGATTTCTTCGTAGTTATAGGTTAAAGTGAGTCCCTTTTTTTGAGCCAATTTTAATTGAAAACTGAATTTTGAAAAGCTATAACAATTGAGTGCCACCGAGTCCCACCTTAAAATCTATTGTGTGTCGTAGATTAATAAATTCTTGTTGAAATGTATATAGTAAGAAATACCACATTTAACCACAAATCTTAAAATTTACATTCGTAGATCATAACCTCAAAATCAACAATACAGAGTTTTTTGGCGTTCTATTTTGTTCTACAACATTTATGCGTTTGTGTGCGACGACATCAGACATTTCTCTGCCGCTGCGAAAGCCGAGCAATTTTCCATTGGGCACGAATGCTGCGCTGCCGCTGCGAGCAGAATTACGAAGTTTTGTGCATAGCCCGTAGCCGGCTTCGTTGCCGCTACGTCAGCCGGGCAGAATTACGAAGTCTTTACTCTGTACGTGTGCCGACTGCGCTGCCTAAAATAACCTATGCACAGTGCATATGAAGCTTCCGACCTCTGCTTTATGGCAGGGCTCGGCACACACACTCTGACAGGTTTTTTAGTGCGCTTGTGTGAGTAAAAAACCCGAAGCGGCCTGCCGCAGCTGCGGCTGCACTGCAACAAACGATTTGTAGCAAAAGTTGAACTGTTGCGGGTGAAAGAAAAGTTGAAATTAAATAAAATAAAAATGTTACGTATTGAAATTTAATTCCTTTTAAAACTGGAGAAAAATTCTAGGCGCGCATTAATTATTTTCCCATATTACGTTGAACATGTTTTTGCGCAGTGTAAAATCAAAAAGCTGCGTAGCGTGGTCTTTCATTGTCGACGGCTAAACACAACTGATCTCATTGTTGTTCTCGCTTTGGGTATCAAGCTCGACCGCAAGAGCCGAAGTTGCATTGCCGAAGACACACGAAGGCTCGCTGCCTTTTCATACTGTACGTGTGCCGGCAGCGACGTGGCAGCGCCTTTTCCTATGTTTTTAAGATAGGGCCGTGCCGAGCCCTGCTTTATGCCCAGAGAAAGCTAAATTGATTCGCAAGGCTGTACAGAACCCAGTAGTAAAGCCGCCACTTTTTTGACCCAACGAGCACCATGGAAAAAACGTTTTCCACCCTGACAAAGACGTTTTTCTCTTTGCGGAACAATTTAAAATTTTTGTTGCCTAAATCAAAATTTGTGTTCTTTTTATGCGTGCCACGCCTTTATAATTTTAGTAAAAATGAATTACATTAATTTCTCAATAAAAATGTTATAAAAGTTTGTTATTCCCTATAACTCATTATTTTGTAATATGCATTATTTAAAAAAGGCGGTGCCACACCCATTTTTTGGTAAATCCACTTCCTATTAATTATATATATGTATATTCAATATAAAAAACCAAATAATAAAATCTTGTTTCGTTCGCGAGTTATTAATTTATTCCAAAAAGTGGTCGTTTCTGACCGTGACGTATGCGTCGCTCTCTGTGGCGGTGCTCTCTCCCGTATATCGCGGCTTGTTATGCTCGCTCGTCAGGTGTGACGTCACTTGATCTTTGCTGTGGCTGTGTGTGTGGGGCTGTCAGAGATTATGAGTACTGTGATTGCTTTTGTGGCTGTCAGAGATGATGATTACCGTGGTGGCTTCCCGGTCACGGCTTCCCCCATGAATTTACGATGGCTTTCCCCTACACGGCTTCCGCCTCTATTCTTTACTATTTACAGCCCCGTTGTAAGGGCACTTGTAACTTTTCACCTGCATACCCACGAACGCAAATATATAAATTATATCAGGCTAGCTGTTGGTCAGAGAGGGGAAGCGCACGCTTGAGGTTTCCGGCTTCTGCTCGTCGGCTATTAGGGTGATGATCTTGCTCCCCTCATGGTCAGAGAGGGGAAGCGCACGCTTGAGGTTTCCGGCTTCTGCTCGTCGGCTATTAGGGTGATGATCTTGCTATGGCCTATACTCATCATACAGAAAATAAAGTAGCGTGCTACGATGAAAACTAAACCGGGAGATACTACCTATCTTCGTCTCTGGTGTTATTGAGACCATATCGCCCGCCCTACCTTGGCCATTCCAAGCCGCCTTCGTTAAAGATGGAATGGCCCCTTCTCTAGGGACGCCTACATGGGGAGAGTGCTAGCTAAGGCAAAACAAAAACGGATTAAAGCATTATAAAATATATTCTTAATTCTATACAAATTAACATAATGACATGCTTAAACTACAATATAATTCACGGGAAATAAACAGTACTGAATGGACAAAAAACGAATAAATATAAATAAATACGAACAAACGAATAAATTTGAATAAATATTAATAAATAATTCAATTAATTTGGAAATGTGAGCGTTGGCTTGCATGAAGTGCTACACGTAAACTTTGACGGCAGAGGATGGGCTAGCGCATAATTGATTAGGTCCGCGTGTAAATACATTTCAATTTGAATCGTCTTCTGTATAAAAATTCAGACTTATGTGACCATACAAGCACTCACCCTTGTCAGGAATCCATCGAAGAAAGCGCTTTAACCGACGTATTGCTGTAACTTTAAATGAAAAAGGGGAGAGAGGAAAATAACGAGATGGAAAGAAAATATTCTAAGCGCGGATTCCCGGACCTTTTGCCCTCATTGTTCACTGCATAACAACTTCCTACTCTTTCTGTTGCACAAACCGACAGTTCACCAGTTCTAAATTAAACATAATAGAAATAACACAAAAAAACTAATCACAAAAAAAAAATATTTTCTTGGGCATCTGGTAGCCTCCGACGACTCGCCGTCCGGATCCACAAGGGAGTCTCTAGTGATTCCTTCGCGGATTTCTTCACTCCCGATAGCGACAGGTCGCCGACGCAGCTGTCTCGCTGAACGGTTTACGGGCACTAATTAGCCATCCGCTAAACACTAGCTCTGCCCGCTATAATTTCGGCTTGTCTTCCTTTTTCCCTCTTCCCCCTAAGCTGCTGCTTGCTAGCGCTGCTGGTATTTGGCGTACAGGGAGGCGCAAAGGCGAAAACAATTCCGGAGAGCAGCAGCCCCAATGCAATGGGCAGCTGCTCTCCGTGCCGCCTCCTTTGCTGACGCCTCCTCCGCCGCTGCTGATGCCGTCGCTGCCGCTGCCGATTCCTGCAGCTCGGGTCCTGGAGCTGGCCAACTCGCGGCTCGACTCGCAGCTGTCCGTGGAGCAGCCCACGTTGAAGCCCATGCAGCTGAAGACCACCCGCTGTCACAGCAGCACCGAATGGAGCGATCCACGTGGAGCCATCCATTGGCAAGGTGTTGCATCCGTGCGTGCCGCGCCCCTCGCCGCCGCGCAAGTCCATCAAGCTCTTCCGACTGCCCAACAAAGTCAACTCCATACGCAACTGGGAGCTGGCCACGGGCATGAAGTTCAAGGAGTCGCAGCGCAACACGCGGCTCATCTGCAGTCATATATATAGGATGGACCATGGCTTCCTCGGATCGGAAAAATGTCCTTGACAGAGTCCTTGCCCTTGAGGCCCACCATATTTTTTAAATAAAATACATGAAACAAGTTTTTTGTATTATATTTATACCCGTACTCAAAAAGAGTTAAGGGGTATGCTATATTTGTGGTAAAAGTGGATGTGTGAACGCAGAGAAGGAAAATTTTCCGACCCCATAAAGTATATATATTCTTGATCAGGATCAATAGCCGAGTCAATAGAGCCATGTCTGTCTGTCCGTCTGTCTGTCTGTCTGTCCGTCCCGATGAGCGCCTGGATCTCAGAGACTATAAAAGCTAGAGCCACGAAATTTTGTTTCCAGACTCATCTGATATCACACTGTTACAAGTGTATTTCAAAATTTCGCCCCGCCCCTTCCGCCCTCACAAAAGACGAAAATCTGTGGCAGCCACAATTTTGAATATACGATAAAACTAAAAACGCAGAATCGTAAAGAATGACCATATCTACCAGATTGCTAAATCTGGTACAGATCGGATCATTATTATAGCCAGAATAAAGAAATTAATTTTCAGTTGCTTCCCCCACCTCCTCTGGCGTTGCTGACGATATTCATTCTCTGTCTCGCTCGCACACACTCTGCCCTGTTCAATGCGCGAGCAACCCCTAACGGAGGAGATTTAGAATCTAAAAGGCTGTTCAGACTGGGGCTGTGTCATGCTTCTTTGCGTCTTGCCGGAGACTCAGTTTTTTTTACATTGGTTAAGCATAGGGCCCTAGTGGTGGCAAAAAGTTGCGTCGCTTTCGGATGCATGTGCGTCTATTCGATATATTCGATTGCTTTTGCTCATTTTTGCGCTTTTCTGCCTATCAGCGCAACTATCATCACTAATGACAACAAAAAACAGCTGACATACGAAAACAATTGTGCCGGCTAATAAATGTCTGAGGAAGGAAAAGGTAAATAAATTCATATAATATTTAAAACAAATAGTTTGAATCAATTCTGACATTAGATAGGAGATTTTTGTGGACAAAAACTCGCATATTTATAAGGAAATAGCTGACGTCTTAAAAGAGTTTGGACCTTCTCATAGTGAGGTGAAGAACAAGATAGAAAATCTAACAATGAAATATAGGTAAGTTACATGCCTACTATTATTTGGATACATTGTTTCGAATTAATTTTTTAACCCAAAATTTTAGAAGTGAACTGGCCAAGGTGGGACCCTCGGGTGGCAGCGCATCAACGTGGGAGCAATAATATTTAAATAAAACGAAAAATATTAAGTTAAATGGTTCAAATTGTTTATTTATAAAGGAGAATTATTTAAGAAGTGCTGTGCTATCGCTATTCTTTTCTTCAGAGGGATTGCCAGTCGAAAATGTGTGTCTTTCTTGCGGAGATTGGGCAGCATTCCAACCAGAATATTGAAAGCAATCCTTTTTCCTTGAAAAATGCGTCGGAGTTGTCGACAACATCTTTCTCCCAAAATGATCCATATCGCGGCTATTTCAATTTGGAATAACAAATTTAATTGTTCGAAGTCTTGGAAAATTAGCAGCCTTGTAACTTGTCTGCAGACAAGCCCGCCGCATCGATACATTTTAAAACATCCTCTGCATTTTGCTCCACCGAAGATAAAATAATAAAGTCTGTTTCAGATAGTTTCCTCGTGTTTTCATTCATTTTTGATTTTACGTACAAAATTTGTTCTTAATAGGCTGTTCAGACTGGGGCTGCGTCATGCTTCTTTGCGTCTACCAATGTAAACGCTTTTTCTGCTTCATTGCGTCGATGCCGATATCGATAGCAGACGCGCCACAGTGTAAAAAGGCTATAAATGTAAAATTAAATTTTTTTTAAATTTCAATTATAAGCTCACAAGTTTATATACTGACTGAGTACGGGTATAAAAGTAGAGTCGCGACTAGAAGCGACTCACGTTCCTTCTCGTTTTATTTAAGTTTGATGTCATTATCTCATAAATGCACAACTTTTAATTAAACAGAGACATATAAATTGTTCTTTTGTATCATATAGTTATACTGTTAGTATGGATAGTACTTTGTGTGAGACACACCTCCTCGTGATTGGGAGAATTTCTTGGTAACTCGTTAAGAGTTTAATCATTAATAGCTACCAAAACTAAAGGATATTTACAACTACAACAATTAATTAATTTCTTATATCTTTACCTTAAAATAGTTAAAAAAATAATATTTAGAGGGGAAGAGTCCGTTGGTGTCAGTCGAAATGGAATTCCATTAGTTGCTATGTTTATTTGGCAGAATTTCCTCGAACCAAAGATCCTAGATCCAATCGAGCTGCCTTTACGATGAGGACCTCTGCGGTGTTATTGAATTAGTGCTTTTTTCTTATCGCCGGGTTTTAACCAGACAGCAACGGTCTCCAACCCATGAGGGCTGTTTCATCGGATGACGCTGCAGACAAAAAAACCTATTTAACTATACCTACTTTTGTTGTAAGTATATACAAATAAACGACTTTAAATAATGAGATTAAACCACAGATTCCACCAAGACTTGCTAGAGATAGTACAAAGCCCATACAAATCGCAGAGCATACCCTCTCATTTTGGCTGTGGCTGTGACTGTAGCTCTGGCTGTAATGGAATAAATAAAAAGAAGAAAACATTGGAACATTTGAATTCACTGAGTCCTATTGCCCTTCGATAACAAAACGCGACTATTTCCGATTTCTTCAGATATACCAAGTTTGTGGATGAACTTGTAATGAAAGTTCCGGCCACCATGCGTGGTCCTGCAAATGCAACTCCCCATAGGAATACGTTCACAAAATTTTTGAAATTGAGGATAGAAATTTCTACAATAAATTTGTCGACAATGCCACCGTAATGAAGGCCAAGCTAAGCCCATCCACTGTGGCCCGTGAACGGGATCTGTTTAGTGCCATCGCAGATTACACAGATGCTGACGAAATTAAGCGACTTGATTGATGGTATCCTAGAATTTAAGAATAGGTTCTAGACTCTGAGGCATTTGAAGGTGAATAATAAATAAAACGATAAGGAACGTGTGAGTCGCGCTAG
This sequence comes from Drosophila subsilvestris, assembly GCA_035043285.1. Classification (NCBI taxonomy): domain Eukaryota; kingdom Metazoa; phylum Arthropoda; class Insecta; order Diptera; family Drosophilidae; genus Drosophila; species Drosophila subsilvestris. The sequence continues at coordinate 17,553 of JAWNNB010001178.1, forward strand.
CTCTTAAAGTCTCTGAGAAACAAGACGGACAGACAGACATGGCTCTATCGACCCGGCTATTGATACTGATCAAGAATATATATACTTTATGGGGTCGGAAAATTGTCCTTCTCTGCGTTACACACATCCACTTTTACCACAAATACAATATAACCTTAACTCTTTGAGTACGGGTTTAAAAATATCTTAACAATATTTGGTAAATTTTCGATATACGGGGGCCTATGCTCCAAAAAGAAAACAAAACGAAGAGGAACGTGTGAGTCGCTTCTGGACGCGACTCTACTTTTATACCCGTACTCAGTCAGTATATAAATTTGTGAGCTTATGATTCAAATTTAATAGAATTGTTAAATATTTTACATTTTGCATTTTTTTGCTACATCTGTTAACTACATCTACATTTAAAATGTATATTCCACATCGACCATTTAGATTTTACATCTCCTACGATAGAGAGCGCTTGCGCATCTGTAATATGAATTAAATATAGTATTTGATAAAATTCTTTTAAAACCAAAACAAACTTTTTACCAATGTGCAGAGGGTTTGGATAAAAATGTATAGTACGATAAGTTCTAGGAGCGATCAATAGAGCTATCAAGTATGAAGACACTCAAGCGTTAATATGATTTGGTTTTAATTGGTGTTGAGTGTATACAATTTATGAGTGGTAAATAATAACGATGTGTTTTTAGTTCAAAAGCAAACTGGAAAAATAAATTTACAAACGAAATATTAACAAAACAACTATTCTAGACCCTAGGCTTCGGCTTCAGCCGCAGCAGCAGCCGCAGCATCAACTTCCGGCTTTTTGACTTGGGTCGAAGGGATTGAGTCGATTTGGCCCCGCTCTTTCAATATCTCGAGCGGATCTTCACTGCGCAAGTATCCATTGTAGCTGGGCTGAGGCTCGAAGACGACTTCCCCTTTTATGACACGCACGCGCGGCCCATGAGCGCGGGCCGTGAACTTAACCTTGCCACACGTATCCGGCCGCAGGCGACGATGGGCCCGAAGGCCGCTGACCACAACGAAGTACTTGTCACAGCCGTAGCACTTGTAGCGCTTCATTCCAATATGGCGCGAAAGGTGGGAGATGAGAGTCTCTCGATGAGTAAAATCCAGGCTGCAGATCTGTTGTTGGTTTCGCCACAATCAAAAAACGTTTCAAGGATAAAAAAATAAAAAAGTGTACAATATCTTACCTTGCATTGGAAGGGTTTCTCCCCAGTGTGACGGCGATGGTGCACACGCACTTGACCAGGAGTGCGGAAGTGCTTGTCGCAATAATGGCACTTGTACGGCATCTCACCCGTGTGGATTGACATATGAATTCGCATGCCTCCCTGCGTGGTGAATATTTTGAGGCATGTGGGGCACTGGAACTGCGATAGCTTTGTTTCATCTATTTGTACTGTATCGGAAATCCTCACATTTGGGGGCTTGAATGTATATGATATCTTTGGTTCGGACTCTGATGATTCTGCCTCGATTACTGGGGTCGCAAAAACGGCTGGCGGGCGTGCTGCTGACTGGGCTGTGGCCGGCAGCTGTGCGTATGTAATCATCGGTAACTTCTTTGTTGGAGTTGCAGGCTTTGCTGTATTTTCCACGACTGAATCACCCACAACTGTGGCTGGAGCAGGCTCCGACACGCTTGAGTCCGGTTTTAGATTCACTTTCGGTGGCGCCTGCGCTTCTGTCCAAAACGTTTCTACGCAAATAAATTATATTTAGTAAACACAACTACATGTTGGGTGGGATATTCAGCAGGGGCAGTTTACTCACTTTTTTGGGGCTTTAGTTTCACTTTCAGCTTTGGCAAGTTGGCGCTCTTGCGCTTATGCTCCTGAATCAGATGCGTGCGGAATGCGTAGCCCTGCTCATAGGTACGTTCACAGATGGGACAAGTCCAGAAGAAACGATAGTCCGGGTATTTCTTTCGCAGTTCCTGCATCACCGTATGCGCCACGGGATTTAGATATAAGTCCACCTCCAAGGGCTCGCCTGGTAATGGTGCAGTCACTGGGGCAGTCACTATTGGTTCAGCGACTGATGTCGTTGTTAAATCATCTCTTGTAAATAAGACTGTTCCCGGCATTGGCAGCGTCTTCTCTATGGAGCGTATTTGATCTTGAATTTCCGTTATCAATTCATGACATTCTGGACGATTCTTCAGACTGTAGCTGCGATCCCGACAAGGAAGAAGCGGCCTATAATCCACTGGACTAGCCGTAACGGGGGAGGTGGTTTCTTCTGGCGTAATCTTGCTAATTGTCAGCGAATTTGGCAACTGAGCTACGTTCTGTGGGGACGAGAACGGCACTCCAATTGCCTTTGCAGTGGTAAGTGAAGTCGGCTGATTCGATAGCTTTACAATTTTTGTATTTGGCGGCAACTTGATGACCATGCAGTTGCTGGGCAATACTTTCAGTACATTCGAAGATATTGGGGACTTTACATGCACATTCGTCTTCAAATTGGCGATTTTCTTTAAGCTGGCCAAATCCGTAATGTTTATTTTTTGGCCGTCAGGCAAAACTTTGAATAAAATCTGCTGCGTACTAACTGGAGTGACATTTGATGCTGGCGGGCCATTCAATTTTACAACTGCAAGCAAACATAATTCTTAATATACATCAAAATGAATAAAAATTAGGGGAGTTCTTACAGTTGAGGGGTAACCGAGGGTTATTTTGTATCTTTTGCTTGGGCTTCAAGGCAGGCAATCGCAGCTTGCTCCTCAGCTCAACGGGTAGGCTTGCCAATATCGATGATCTCGAAGGTTCCGGAAACTGCTTTGTTGGAGTAACCTCGCTCGCGTCGGCCGTCTCCATGGCCTCGTCCAGGGGCTCGGCTTTAATGAGAACATCAAGGCCAGCCACTTTCTCCGACTGTGCGTTCATCCCATCCACGTCCAGTGGTTCGTCTTTGATCTTCACAATGCTCAGCGGATCAACTGGTTCATTTTTGATCTTCACAATGTGCAGCGGATCAACTGGTGCAGCACATTCAGCCGACTTCGCTGCCACGTGCTCTGGAGTCGCAGAGATTCCCGGAATATAGTCCATCTGTCCACAGACATAGGTGCTGTTCTTTCGGTGTAATAGTAGGCCCACCTGAGAGTAGAAATGACGACGGCATATGGCACACACATAGCGACTCACATAAGAGTGGCTTTTCATATGGCTGGCCAGGCGGTCGGCGCCATCAACCCTCAAATCACAGATCTAAAAGAACGCGATTTTTGTATTTATTAACTGCGCAACAACAATACTGAAGTTAACTCTTACCCTGCAGCAGAGCGTAATTGTGCCGGGGGAATGGTGTCGATATTCGTGTTCCAGCACCAATTCCAGCGTGCTGCACCAGGCACCGCAGCCATGGCGACAGAAGTGACGGTTCATCTGATGGTTAACCAAGTGCCCCTTAATTTCCAGTTGCGTTGGTAACTGTACATTGCAAATGTGACACTCGCATGCACAGCCATTTTGGTTCTGCGACGATGCCGCGAATAACTGTAATTCGAGACACGTTATTTGTTACATATTTATGTACACACATGTATGGGTATGCCGCTGCTGCCTACCTGTTGGGAATCCATCGTACCCAGGCTGGCTATAAACTTGCGCTCGTCCTCCGATCTGTGATCGCTGAGTGGTACCGTTATCATATTAGCATGCTCCTCAAGTATTTTCACGGCTCCACTCGCTGGAACGGCACCATTATTACATATATTACACAAAATTGCTCAAAAGTTAACGGTACGATGCGTAATAACAGACCAACACTCGCACAGAGCTCACACACACTCGCACGCAGATCTCTGATCAACAGGCACAAATACCAACGCACGCCCTCACAAAGCAATTAAATGCAAACCTTCTGCTTACCACAGGAAACGTCCATTGCCTCCTCCGGCGCACTCCCTTCCACCTCCAGCTTGATCGTGGTGTCATCAATGTCGATTTCCTCCTTAATTATGCTCAAATCCACGTGCATTTTCCGTTTTTTTGTCAGGATCTGCGTGCACACGACAAGAAAATATACCGCTGCGATCGATCTGTACTATCGAGCACGCGTCTATCGGAATGTTGCCGTTCACACAGAAATCGTACACATGCGATAGGCCAATCGATAGTTCTTGCACATCGCTAGTGCGTTTAAGTATATACAAAAACAAATTTAATTTTTAGCACCACAACAAAACAAAGAAAAATGAGCAATAGCGAGGACTCTCAGCAATATATAACGGATATGATGGTCAAGGAAGAGGACGAGGCGTCTGGTGGTAAGCGGAAGTTTATTTTTGCGGATTTTTGTCCTGTAGTCTTACACAAATCTTTCCGCAGACGAATCGGATAAAATGGATGGAAATGGAATTATGCTCCGAGAACAGGACCGTTTCCTGCCCATCTGCAATATCATCAAAATCATGAAGGTGCCCGTGCCGCAGAACGGCAAAATCGCAAAAGACGCACGGGAATGCATTCAAGAGTGCGTTTCCGAATTTATTTCCTTCATCAGCAGCGAAGCCATCGAACGGAGCGTCGCCGAGAATCGCAAGACGGTCAATGGGGATGATTTAATAGCGGCCTTTGGAACCCTTGGCTTTGATAACTACGTCGAGCCGCTGCAAATATACTTGAACAAGTATCGCGAGGTTAGCGAGCTGCCCATTCTATATGTATTATACCCACTTAATTATTGATGTTATGTCTACTGTTCTGTTGCAGTCGAACAAAGCGGATCGAAATTTGTTTATGGACACAAACTTTGCCCAGAGCGAGGATGGTGCCAGCACAAACGATGGTGCCAAGCCGTAGCTTATGTAGTTTTATATATGTATATATATATATATATATATATATATATAGGATTGATTGCAATTACTCGCTTGTCCATCACTTTTTTTGATAACAATAATGGCAACCATACCCCCCCACTCCCAAGGAGTGCTTCAGTTCTTCTTTTGTGTCCACGATATATATATATCTTTATGTATTTAGAAAAACACCAAATAATTGTGTGTTTGGATAGGGGGGGAAGGTTGGCCTACAGGTTTACACACACACACACACACATACGATACATATACTATACTATACGCTCAAGGGTATTACATAGCACATACATAGTTTATATTTATGTATATATGTGTTATGTTTATGTGTACATATATGGAAATGAGAACTCAATTTTGTCACAGAATAAAATGTATAATGTATATGTATGTATTAAAAAGTAATAACGAAAAACTTAAGGAACATGTTTTGTGTTGTGTTTTGTTTTTGCTTTTGTTTTTGTTTTTATGGCATTTTCACTTTCCATACTGCCATTTCCGATAACGCATTTAAAATACTAAATGATAAATAGTCCACTGTACGCTTTAAAAACTAGACAAATGTGTGATGTGGGGGTGTGATGTGTACGAGTTAATTATGCCCATAAAATGTTACATCTAAGCAAACTAATTGAAACAGATTTCGTGCTCCGTTTCGTTTCGCTTTGTTTCTACAACAACGATAGGACCTGATTGTCCATGGGCTCATCCTTTACCCGCAGCACTCCTGCGGCGGGATTTATGGCACAATCGTTAAGGAATATGTTTGTATCGTTGTGATTCAAATGCAGTGTGGGCGCCGCCTCTGGCTTGAGCAGACCCGCCGCCGCAAAGCAATATGGCTCAAAGTGTTTGCAGCAAATGTGCTTGGATATGTCCCACTTGGGTATCGTTTCGATCTTCAGATTGTAGCACCATTTGGCCCGCTGATTCCGATTGGCGGGAAAGTTGAGCATCGGCAGCAGTGGGACGCTGTCCGTGCCACACACAAGGCAGTCCACGGCCTTGTGCACGGGCAGATGGGCGGAGCAAATGTGCTTGCCACGATACCTTTGCATATCGGTGACCCTCAACGCCTGGCACCACTCCCTCAGTAGCTTGGGATCTGCAAACAGAATCAGAATCAGAATTCAATCAACTGTGGGGCAAGGTGTTCCAATTCTGATGCTTTAAAACTTACTGCTGGGAAACTTGTGCAGCTTCACATCGGCCACATCGTAGGCGCAATCGGCCATGCAGCATTTGGGGCCAGCTGTGCTCGGTGGCGCCACCACTGGCTTCACATCGCCCGTGACGGCCGTGGGTCCCAAGTGCCGGGTGGGAATGGCATTGCGCATGAGACGACGCACTCCGATCAGCTCCGGCTCAAAGTGGCGGCTGCAGATGAGCCGCGTGTTGCGCTGCGACTCCTTGAACTTCATGCCCGTGGCCAGCTCCCAGTTGCGTATAGAGTTGACTTTGTTGGGCAGTCGGAAGAGCTTGATGCCATCGCCACGTGGACTGCGGCAGTAGGGCAGACAGCATTGCTTCACCTTCCACGGTGGCACCTGGCCGGCCGGCCAACCAGCAGCATCCAGCCGCGAACGACGACGACGACGCTTTTTAGCGGTGCTCGGCTCCTGGTCATCTGTCTCCTCATCCTCGTCCTCTTGCAGGCCATCGTCGCTCTCCGCCTCCGCCTCCGCATCGCTGTCATTGATGCCATTGATCTCGCCTCCTGTCTGTCCACTGGCAAACATCTGGCACTGCTCGTTCGTGTAGATATCCTCGGGCACATTGTCGCCCAGCTCCAGTGTGGGCACTGCCCAAGGACGCAGCTTCCGCAGCCGTATGCAGTGCGGCTCAAAGTGCACGCTACACACCATGAACTTCCAGGGGCGCTTCTCGTCGTAGCGGATGCGAAGATTGTGCATCCACCGCTGCTGGTGCTCCTGCGAGCGGGGAAACTTGTAGATGTGGACGCCGTGCTTCGATCGCTGGCGCTGGCAATGCATCAGCGAGCACTTGTCGTAGCCCGAACGCACCGGATTGAAGGCCACCCTGCCCTTTGTTGGCAAACGGAGTTCCGTTTTCCAGCCACCATTTACCTGTGGCTTCTCTTGCTGCTGCTGCTGCTGCTCCTCCTCTTCCTGATCCTCGTATAGCTGCATCTCTGGCTCCAGATAGAGCATGGCATCCTCCTCCTCCTGCTCCTCCTGCATTGCTTCACCACCATCTTCCAGCTCCTCAGTCTTGACCTTCAGTCTGACCTCCCCCATGTCCGGCATGGTGGGATGGTGACTGTAACTGGTGCTGACTCTCCGAGCCTCCGCCTTGCGCTCCATCTTCTCCAGCTTCTCAATCTTTATGTTGATGGCCTCAAAGTCACTGTCAAAGAGTTCGGCGGGTGCCCGCGGACCCAGTTTGAGGGTGGGCACACTGCCGTGCAGCAGTCGCATATTGACCATGCACACGGGATGGAAGTGGGCGCTGCAGATGCGATAGCGCCAGCGGTACTCCGGATCGAACGGCACCTGTGTGTTGTGCTGCCACTTGGTGCAGATCCACGAGGAGTGCGGGAATTTGTGCAGCGTCATATGCTCGCTGGTCAAATGGTTCGCACATCCCTCGATCTGGCAGAACTTGCTGGACTTGCGCGGCGGCGAGGGTCGCGGCACGCACGGATGCAACACCTTGCCAATGGATGGCTCCACGTGGATCGCTCCATTCGGTACTGCTGCTGCTTCTGGCGTCGCATCGTCCAGTTGCAGCTGCGCAAACTCATTCTGGTGGATAGGGATAGTCGTTGGGACACGTGGCCCCAGAAGCAGCGTGGGCATCGATCCGCGCCTGAGTCGCGACCCATTCAGGCATTGCCCGTCAAAGTGATGGCTGCAGACGCGTATCCGCCATTTGTCCTCGATGTCCACCTGTATGTTGTACAGCCACTTGCGGGCCGCCTCCGTGCCGCTGGGCAGCTTGTGTAGCTTCAGATTGCCGCCCACATCCTCCAGCGAGACGCCACAGCCCGCGACACTGCACTTGTGGGCACTATACGGATGGCGGAATCGTTTGGGCGGCTCATAGCTGACGGCGGGGTAATCCTTCTTCTCGTAGCTCTCCAGCCGCTCCACATGGCCCACCTCCAGCAGCACCTCGAGTGGCTCATTCGCGTGAAAGTCCATCTCCTGCGAGTCGTCCATGGTGCTCTCATTTATGTGCAATTCCGACTCCGTTTGTGATCCATTGTCGTCGTCGTCGTCGTCGTGCGGTTCCATCTTCACGTAGGGCTCCACTTGCAGTCTGCCTCCATCCACCTGCTGTTCCGCCTGCAGCGTCTGCTCCTCCATCTTCATGCGCTGCTTCATCTCCTGCCACTCCTCGGTGGTGGGGTTCTGATGCAGCACCTGACCCGGCGGTAGCTCGGGCAGATGGAGCGTGGGGACACTCCACGGGTAGCACTTCTTGCCCTCGAACAGGCAGTGCGTCTCAAAGTGTTTGCTACACAGCTTCGTCATGTAAATCTCGTGCTCGTTCAGCCGCAGCTGCGCGTTCTCCACCCACATGCGCAGGATCTGCCGCCGCCTGGGTATGCCATGCATTGAGCCGCCGTCCCGCGGCTGCAGGTGGCGGCAGCCTTGCACGGCGCACATGAAGCGCCGCAGATAGGCCAACTGGCGGGCGTGCGCGTAGTTCGAGGCCAGCGGCAGGAGATCTGCTGCGTGCTCGGGCAGGTTCTGCTCGCTGTGCTCGTACAGCATGATGTAGTGGAGGGCACAGAGCCTGAGTAGCACCGAGGAGCAGCTGTCGGGGATACGGATGCCCAAGTGCTGCTGCCAGGCCTCACGCAGCGGCCCCTCGCCGGGCAGTTCGTAGACCATGCGATTGGTGTTGGCCTTGTGGCACTCCTCGTAGCAGTCCGGATAGCAGCAGTCGCTGAATCTCTTGTGCACCTTCTTCCACAGCGATCCCTTGTCCGTGCGATAAATGTCCGGATGCGAGTGTCCCAGCTGCAGGGTGGGCATGGCCCCGCGTCGCACGGTCCCCTGGCCACCCGGCTCAAAGCAACTCTCCTCAAAGTGCGTGTGACAGACGCGCAGCGTCGCAATGCGTTGCTCCTTGGACACTTCCAGGCGGAAGTTGTGGAGCCACTTGTCATAGAGCACCCGCCACTTGGGAAACTTGCTGAACTGCAGCTCCGCCAGCAGATCCTTTCGATTGGTGCGCCCGCAGCCGGGCACACAGCACACGCACTCCTCCTGGCGGCACTCGTTGAAGGTATGTGGATTGGGCAGAAGCTCCAGCGGCTCAGTGTGTCCCAGGTGGAGCGTGGGCACTGAGCCCGCGTGCAGCAGTTTCTGTTCGTTCACGCAGTGCGCCTCGAAGTGACGCTCGCAGATGTGTTGCTCGCCCATCAGCTCGATCGGATGCATCCACAGATTGTGGGCCCACGCATCCCGCACACGATTATTCTTCTTTGGCACCTTGAACAGCAGCCGCCGCGGAGCCCCTTTTCCGCAGCTATCCACCGAGCAGCCCCTAACTAGGCAATGGAGCGGCAGGGTCACACTACCCGCAACGGGTATGGCGTCGTCGCGCAGGTCTCCTGTCTCCGGATCGAAGCATTCGGCCGGAAAGTGGGATTGGCAGACGAGAAAGCCGTGACTGCTGGCCTGCATGGAGCGATGCTTGAGATTTGTGGCCCACTTGCGCACCATGGCAATGTCGCTGGGATACTTGTGGAAGCGCACACCCTCGCCCTCGCCTTTCGGCTGGAAGCAACTAAGCACCGAACAGTAGTTGGCCCGAATGAACTCCATGGCCTGCTCCGTCTCCTGGCTGTTGGCAATGTTCCCATTGTGCCGGGCATTCGGTATGACATGGCCATCGTGGCCCAGCCGCAGAGTGGGCACGGCCCAGCTCCTCAGCTGCGTCTGATTAATGGCATCAGCCTCAAAGTGTAGTTGGCACACAAACAGACTCTGGATATCCACCAGTGCCGGCTTTTGCTGCGTGTTCACCAGCCATTTCAGCAGCGTCGGTTCGGCGGTGGGAAAGCGATGTAGCCGCTGCGATCTGGATGGCGTCTCACCGCAGTTGGGTATGCAGCAAATCCTGTTCTTCGTGCGGGGACTGGAGCTGGCACTTGTGAGGCAGGGACTGCTCAGTGAGGATGTGCCACGAAGCACGGGAGTGCCCGTGCCCTGCTCCGTCTTGATGTGCAGCGGAATGGAGAGACTGAGGCTGCCAAAGTGAGTCTCCCGCTTATCGGGCACCTCCTGCTTCAAGGGCTGCTCGTGCACCTCCTGTTTGACACTATTCTGGTAGATCTTCCCGTCGTGGTTCAGCTGCAGTGTAGGTATGGCCCAAGTCTGTGGTCTGTGGCCATTCAGGCAGAACGTCTCAAAGTGTAGCAGGCAAATGCGATAGCTAAAGTGCAGCGAGCGATCGTATGAGATTCTGGTGTTGTGTAGCCACTTGGTCAGCAGCTGGGCGTCGCGTGGCAACTTCGCCAGATGCGTGTCCTGCTTGTACTTGGATCCACAGCCCAGCACGGAGCACTGAAACTTCAACGAGATGGAGGCCTGATCGTAGGTGTCCTGCATCTGCTCGAGCACCGTTTCGGGCACATCCGCCGGCAGCTCCACCTCCTCGAACAGCTGCAGAAAGTGTAGGCCACAGAGGCGTCCCTGACTGTCCACTGGCAGTCGCAGATACGACAACCAGGACTCGCGGACAGCCTCATGCTCCGGCAGATCGTAGCACAGCTTGCGATTTGGCGGACACGAGGGCCACAGGCAGCCGGGCAGCCGGGAGCCCTCGCTGTTCCTGAAGATATTCGGACTGGAGTGGCCCAGCTTGACAGTGGGCACTGCCATCCGCACGGGGCATCCATTCTCGATTTGTTGCGGCTCAAAGTGCTCCAGGCACAGTCGAAGATCCGTGTCCGAATCGAGGGTGGGTAGCCTCAGGTTGTGCTGCCACTTTTTGAGAAGTTTTTGGTCCATGGGCAGCGGCTGAAAGTGCCCGGACGGTCCATAGCCCTCCACATTGCCGCAGCTGGGGAGGCAGCAAATCTTTGGTTTAGTCTCCAGCTCCAGTTCCAGCTGCATCTCCATCGGTGTGTGATGCTGCTGCTGCTGCTGCTCCTCCTTCTTGATCGCTGCTGGAGCTGGAGCTGGACTCTCCGACAGCTTCCTCTTGCGGCAGTGTTTCAGGCTCCAAAGCCGAAAAACCGAATGCTGTGGCATTTCATCCGGAAAGCTGCTGCTGCTGCTGCTACTGGTGGGGATCTCCTGGCCGTTGCAGCTGTAACGCAGCGGCACATCGTGCCCCACATTCAGCGTTGGCACCGCATTCTGTTTGAGTTTGCGCGTGCCCAACACCTCCGACTGAAAGTGCTCGATGCAGACGCGACCAATGCAGCCGGCGGGATTCATTTGGAGATTGGCGCACCACTTGAGCAGCAGCTGCTGCTCCTTGGGGAAGCCGAAGGTGCTCAGCAGATACACGGCGGAGCGTTCCTTGCGGCAGTGCTTGAGGCAGCAGATGGGATCCACATTATTCGGACGTTTCTCGCGGCGTGGCACAACTACAGCGGCGGCGGTGGCGGCGGCAGCAGCAGGTCTGTCAAATGGTTTCGGAATGCGAAGAACTGCCGACGGTTGGGGTGGTGTATCAGGCAGTAGAGTTTCTGCCTCCTCTTCATCCTCATCCTCTCCTGCCTCGTCGTCGTCGTCGTCGTCGCTGGGAGGCTCTGCATACGTCTCCACCAGCTCCAAAGGATCAAAATAGTTGCCTGGATCCTCATCTTCATCGTCATCCTCATCCCTCAACTGCTCTGCTTCTTCGTGCGTGTCATCTTCCTCGTGCTCCTCTTCATCCAGCACTTCCGTTTTGGGTGTCACCAGAGGTGAGACACTACCCGCCGCTGCCGCCTCCTCCTCGACCCCGCCCGCCTTTATAGCCTCATTGTCGTAGATGAGAGGCTCGTCATGGCCGAGCTTAAGCGTCGGCACAGCGCCCGTCTTCAGCTTCAGTTTGCCCCGCACCAGCGGCTCAAAGTGATCCGCACAGATCCTGCCACGGCACTGGTCCAGCGACAGGCCCAGATTCGCACGCCACTTCTCGAGCAGATCCTCGCTGCGGGGATACCGATACGTGCGCAAATCGTTGTCAATGCTGCGCCGCTTGCGACAGTGCCCCAGCGCACAGGTGGGCGTAAAGAAGCCCGGAATATTCTTGGGATTCTCGTAGATGGGATGCTCCTGGTGGCCCAACTGCTGTGTGGGCATGGCCCAGCCGCGAAGCTGTTTGCCATCGATGCAGCGCCTGTTGAAGTGGGCGCTGCACAGGCGCGTCGTTTTGTCCACTTCGTCCGGCTCGAGGCGCAGATTGTGGCGCCACTTGAGGTGCTGCTGCTTGCCGTTGGGAAAGGGAAAGAGACGCGCCCCATGCTCCAGTCGGCTGCGGCCGCAGGTGCGCACACAACACTTGATGTCCCCCAGAGATTTCTTGATTTTCACCTGCAATAAAACAAAACGGGCGAGAGGGAGTAGTAAGCCTGGATTACTAGCAAAGACACTATAAGTATAAGATAAATTTCAAATTTCGTTCGTTCTCTTTTGTAGTGACCAGACGTGTTTATTTTTGCGCTCCGCATTTTTCCTTTTGTTTTAATAACAGCCGGTGTTTTTTTAAAACAAACCTCAAGTAAATTCTCTTAAAATAACTATAAATCTAATATCTATCCTTAACCGCGAGTGCATGCCTTTTAACTTGTGTAATAAACATAATTATTTATTTATTTACCGCGTCGGTTAGTCGTGTGTTTGTTGTTGTTTGCTTTCTGTAAGTACGCTCTCTTTTCGTAGCTTTTCGTTCTATCACTCTCTCCCCTATCACATATACCTAACTAACTGTTCTTCGTCTCTCGCTCACAAAACTTTTTTGCAGTAGCGCTCTCTCTCTCTAATTAGCTGCTGCTGCAACTGTTCTCCCTTCTCTCAGTCTTTACCGTGGTCTGATATCTATTTGTTTTAAATTTGTATTATACCCGTACTCAAAAAGAGTTAAGAGGTATACTGTATTTGTGCTAAAAGTGGATGTGTGTAACGCAGAGAAGGAAAATTTTCCGATGAGCGCCTAGTTCTCAGAGACTATAAGAGCTAGAGCAACCAAATTTTGTTTCGAGACTCATGTTATATCTCACTGCTACAAGTGCATTTCAAAATTTCGCCCCGCCCCCTTCCGCCCTCACAAAAGACGAAAATCTGTGGCAGCCACAATTTTGAATATACGATAAAACTAAAAACGCAGTATCGTAAAGAATAACCATATCTACCAGATTGCTAAATCTGGTACAGATCGGATCATTATTATAGCCAGAATAAAGAAATTAATTTTCATTTGCTTCCCCCACCTCCTCTGGCGTATAAATTATAAATTTATATATTGACTGAGTACGGGTTTAAAAGTAGAGTCGCGACTAGAAGCGACTCACGTTCCTTCTCGTTTTTTTTTTTATTTAATTTTTTTTTTTTGTATAATTATTATATTTTGTATAATTATTGTCTATAATTATGGAATTCTCTATTGTGTGTTCCGCCAAAACCTGCAAGAAGCAGATCAACCACGACCAGCCGACCATCCCATGCTGGCTCTGCGATAATGCAGTGCACGCAAAATGTGCTGGATTTTCGGGCCTCGTGGGTGATGCCATCTCCAAACGTAATGGCCTGCATTACAGTTGTGAAGCATGTCGTGTGGTTGAGAATGACATGGTCATGTTTATGCGGCAGACGCGAAGGTGCTAACCGTCGGCTTTAAACAGCAGTACGATCGGTTCCTAGCCATGGAGTCTCAATTTAGCAGTTTTAAACTGCTGAATGAGTCTCCTAGGCCCAAAAAGGTGACTCCGCAGGATCTGCAAGTGTCAACTGTCTCTCAGCCACCGACCGCTGAAAAACTGACTCCGACCACTAACACAGTGCAGCAGCTGATATCGTTTGCCACGCCAAGGCCTACAACAGCGGCTGGTGATGCAGATTCGGAAGCCGAATTGATCACCTCGGAGAGCATGCAGCTAGAAACGTCTGAAGCGTCCGTGTCCGTAGAGTCCGCACCCGTTACTGTCTCAATTCCGTCTATCTCGATCCCACCAGCTAACAGACGTCCTGGACCACCGGATATTGCCATCACAGGTATCAGGCCTGTGGTGCCAAAACCACTGGTGGGAGTCCCACCAAAGCGATAAGTTTTTGTCTTGCGGCTAGCCCCTGACCTCACATCCAATCGTGTCACCGCTTTTATACAAAGCAAAATAAAAGACGTCGGCTTAAAGGTGGAAAAATTTAACTTTTCTTACGCCAGGGAGATATCTTCCTTCAAGATAAGTGTCTCCCCGACTCAATTTGAAACCATTTGTTCCGCCAAGGAGCATTTGGTGGTCAGAGTTTAAGGCCAAGAAGAAGAATGGGCCGCCCATAACTCTTCCAAGTATTCAGACCTATTGCTCCATCTCTATCTCCACCCTCATCTTCCCGCTCTATTTCAACCCATCCAAAAACTAACTTCCTCACTTTTAGTTACTTATCAGAATGCTAGTCTTGCGTAGTAAGCTCAGCACCCTTTTTCTTGAGAGTCTCGCATTCTCGTCCCACGTTATTGTGTTTACCGAGACCTGGCTAAAGCCGGACATCCTTAGTTCCGAAGTTTTGGCAGGTCGGTACACAATCTTTAGAAATGACCGTTCGTGTCGACGTGGAGGAGGGGTCCTCATTGCAGTGGACTCAATCTTTACGTCGGAACATTTCATAGACCAGGCTCAACAAGACCTGGTACACAATCTTTAGAAATGACCGTTCGTGTCGACGTGGAGGAGGGTCCTCATTGCAGTGGACTCAATCTTTACGTCGTAACATTTCATAGTCCAGGCTCAACAAGACCTGGAATTCCTGTGCGTAAAACTGATTCTGCCAGGCTTTTCCATTTTCATTACTTGCTCGTATATTCCACCTTCCTCGGATACCTTAATATACGAGCATCACTTGTCCGCTTTAAAAACTGTTTCTTCCTCGCTATCAGATAAAGACCATATGATAGTTCTTGGCGATTTCAATTTGCCAGGTACTGTTTGGTCTTCGGTTAACGAGTCTAATAACCTTGTGCCCATGTCACGACATGACTTTATCGACGGCTTGTTGGACCTATCCCTGTCTCAAGTCAACCATGTGAAAAATTCCTTGGGTCGATTGCTTGATCTGTGTTTTGTCTCAGATCCGACCATAGCGTTGCTAACCCGAGCCCTTCCGCTCACTATACCTGAAGACTCCTACCATCCTACATTCGAAGTGTCGGTCGATACTGGGCCTACTGTATTGGATCGAATGGGTAGGCTATCTGAACGGGTCCACTGCTTTCGTAAACCCGAGCTTACGAAGCTTAATAACCTCATTAGGGATTTTGATTAGTCCGCTCTGTACTTGTGCACTGACGTTACGAAAGGCACAAACATATTTTACAATGTACTCGATACACTTTTTGATTCTTGTGTCCCACTTTCTTGTCCGATTAGATCTGGGAAGCCTCCTTGCTTTACCAAAGAGTTATCCAGTCTAAAAAACTTAAAATCAAGACTATATAAAAAATTTCAAGAAGTTGGTTCTCCGACTTCTCTCTCTCGCTATGTATTAGCTCGGTCAAATTTCTCCGTTCTTAATGCTCAATGCTATAAAAATTACCTATCTCGATGCAGGATACGCTTTTCACAGGACCCCAAACAGTTTTACAGCTTCGTAAATAGTAAGCGTAGAACGTCCGCACATCCATCCTCGCTATCATTCCTAAATATGACGGCAAACAATGATCAGGCAATCGCCGATCTTTTTGCCCAGTTTTTCCAAACAACATATTCCCATGACAGCTACTCTGGTCAGCCGTATCCATACAGTTTACCAAGGTCGAATGGCATTTTCAGCCCCTTGTTAAATGAAAGTTCACTACTTCATGATCTTCGACTAGTTAAGCCGGTGTTTTCACCAGGTCCTGACGGAGTTCCCGGCTGTGTACTCAGGTACTGTGCTGACGCTCTGTGTGGACCCCTGCTTAAACTATTCGCCCTATTCATTAATTCTTCATGCTTCCCCCCGATCTGGAAGGAATCTTTTATTATTCATCTTTTATCATTAAAGGCTTCCAAGGTAACTTTTAGACGGATGTTATCTACACTGATTTCAGTAAAGCATTCGACTCTGTAAACCACTCCCTTCTAGCACAAAAACTTGACCTTTTAGGGTTTCCGCCTAATCTTTTGAGCTGGATTTCTAGCTACCTTCGTTCTAAGTCTCAACGAGTCCTTTTCAAAAACTCTTTCTCTTCACCTGTTAAGGTTACTTTTGGAGTACCACAGGGCAGCCATCTAGGCCCCCTACTTTTCACACTCTTTATTCAGTATTAACAAATTCTCGAATACTCATGTATGCGGATGATTTGTGCAAATATATTACACCTAAATGCTTCGAAATGCAAAGTTATGGCATTTCATCGGTCCAGCCCCTTACACCCTCTGCGGTGGTTCTCTTGAGAGAATTACATTGGTTGATGATCTTGGTGTTAAACTAGACCCCAAGTTAAAGTATTCTGAACACATTTCCACCATGGTAAATAAGGCCATGGGCGTGCTTGGTTTTATAAAAAGGTGGTCAAAGAAGTTTGACGATCCCTACATAACGAAGACTCTCTATATCTCGCTTGTTTGTCCGATTTTAGAGTACGGATCTTGTGTATGGTGCCCCCAGTACAAAGTACACCAGGACCGTATAGAATCAGTCCAGAAAAACTTTTTAATTTTTGCTCTGCGTGGCCTCAACTGGGATGCAGGTGTGAGACTGCCATCTTACCCTCGTAGACTGCTTTTAATAAACCTTCTAACCTTAGTTAGTCGTAAAAAATGCTTGGTATGATTTTTTATGCACAACCTGATCAAGGGTGACGTAGATAGCCCTGACTTGTTGAGCCGCATAAACTTTACAATTCCTGTTAGATCTACTAGAAACTTTACTCCTTTTGAGAGCGTACGAATCTAAAAATAGAATCCGCTTGCATGTGTGGGTACACACAGAACCAAAGAGTGCGTTTGTCATTTATCATATAAAGGTTATACAAAATAGGAGTTTTTTAATATTGGGGTGGTAAGCGTCTTCCAAAATTAACTTAGTACTTATAAAGTGAAGGGTATATTTCAACAGCGCTGTAACGTATGTATGCAGGCAGTTTTAGAATGCTTGAGAATTTGTGCGCACACATACAGACTTAGTTGAGAGAGCACTCTATAGCCAGCCGCTCTCTCATACATATGTATACAGCATACGAGAGCGGCTGGCTCATGGCCAAGAAAAGAAAATGTTTTCGATCATATATAAATCGAAATAATTCAAAACAAATAGTAATATTTAATTCATAATTCAGAATAATGTTCAAGAAAATAAATAAAAATTAAGAAACAAGATAAATAAAAATAGAAAGAATTTTATTCGTGAGAAAGAAGAAGACTGGTAAAATTCGTGCGCTTTCGACGACGCTTGACAAACGACTGGCAAAGATTTTTATTGTTGCACCATGGCCGTGATCTCTCTCTCTCGAACGACTCAGGTCCTACAGCTGAGAGCATAGGACCTGGAGCGGCAAATTTTTCTGTAACACTTTTGTTGTATGAACTGGCACATCTATACACTGTATGGTTAGTGCTCTAGAGTAGAGTTGGAGATGGACCGTGTTTTCTTCGTGTCACGTCGTCAGACGATGGGCGCCCGCGTGTTGAAAAATTAAATATTGTCCATGAGCGTGCGTGTTCGTTCAGAGCAAAATCGGCACGAAAAAACACGACCAGCAAACAAACTAAAGTGTTACCGAATGTCCTTTTTTGTGATTTTTGAGTGTGTTTTAAAACTAGTTTAGTGTGAACATGAAATCCCAAAAGCCATTCCAGCCAGCTCGGCTACAAGCGTGAGGGTGTTTTCTACCTCGGGACAATTATTAAGTGAGCGCTGGTACACGCTTATTAAGCTGTAACCTTGATAAACTGTTATTTTTATATAAAACGAGAAGGAACGTGAGTCGTTTCTAGTCGCGACTCTACTTTTATACCCGTACTCAGTCAGTATATAAATTTAAATAGAAATTTTAAAATTTTACATTTTAAATAATTTTTCTACATCTGGTAACTACATCTACATCTAAAATGTAGATAATACATATAGAACAATTATTCTACATCTACCATTTAGATTCTACATCTCCTCCGAGAGGGGACGCTCGCGCTTTGCACAGGGCAGAGTGTGTGCGAGCGAGAAAGAGAATGAATAGCGTCAGCAGCGCCAGAAGAGGTGGGGGAAGCAACTGAAAATTAATTTATTCATTCTGGCTATAATAATAATCCGATCTGATTCAGATTCGTCAATGGTCATACTGCGTTTTTAGTTTTATCGTATAATTTAAATTGTGGCTGCCACAGACTTTCGTTTTTTGTGGGGGCGGAAGAAGGCGGGGAGAAATTTTGAAATACACTTGTAGCAGTGTGATATCACATGAGTCTCGAAACAAAATTTGGTTGCTCTAGCTTTAATAGTCTCTGGGATCTAGGCGCTCATCAAGACAGACAGACAGACAGACGGACAGACAGACATGGCCATATCGACTCGGCTATTGATGCTGATCAAGAATATATATACTTAATGGAGTCGGAAAAATTTCCTTCTCTGCGTTACACACATCCACCCGTAACTCTTTTTGAGTACGGGTATAAAAATGTAAATAAGAACCTACACCCGGCGACAAAAAAAAAGCCGCACCTTGAAATTTCATGCATTTTTTACTTCACTAGTCGCTGGTTTTCGCAAATGTTAGTCGATTCGTCTAATTTTTATTTTTTCTTGTAGCTAAAACAATTTTAAACAAAAGTGCATACTAAGTTTTGTTCCTATCACAGTCATACACTAAGAAAAAATGATTTTTAAAATCCCACGTGTGTAACGCTTTTTCCGTAGTTTAGACCAAACAAAAGAAAAAATTATATTTAAATAGAAAAACGACTTTTAATAACCAAAACAAAATTTTTTCCAATAAATTAATGTAATTCCTATTAGCTAATAACAAAAAAATACAATTGCAACTTTTTTTCAAATTAGTAATTAATTAATATTTTGTAGTAACACCTTTGGCAAAGGGGTAAGGAAAGAGCGTTTTTTTTTTAAACGATCCTTATGATTGGTATTAAAATTTTGTTCAGATAAGATCACAGGTGCTATAACGTTGTGCAAATGATATTTTGGCTCGAACTATTCAACTTCGGCCAAAGGAGGTGACTTCAATGGCAAGGACACCTACGAAAATATACCTTCAAAATTTTAAAATAAAAAAAATAGCTTAAATTGTTTGAAGGAAAAATCGAATTGAAGTGATTCAGAGTGGTAAAGCATTATATTATCGGATGAGATAATGAAAATAAGCACAAAGTCAAAGAATCACTTACAGACCGCGCCCAATGACAAGGTGAAAATTGTCCTGAATGACGATTTCTTCCATCTCAGCATCGGTTTCGATTCTAGGTACAACGCAAGTGAGAAGAATCTTTTCAAACTTTTTTGTATTAACCAAACCCTGAACTATTAAAAGAAAATTAGTTTTATAGTTAGATTTACTCCCCATATCAAAATATAAGAAAACGAATTACAGTGACAATACAGCAGTTTTCGGAAATTTTAATACCAATCATAAGGATCGTTTTAAAAAAAAAACGCTCTTTCCTTACCCCTTTGCCAAAGGTGTTACTACAAAATATTAATTAATTACTAATTTGAAAAAAAAAGTTGCAATTGTATTTTTTTTGTTATTAGCTAATAGGAATTACATTAATTTATTGGAAAAAATTTTGTTTTGGTTATTAAAAGTCGTTTTTCTATTTAAATATAATTTTTTCTTTTGTTTGGTCTAAACTACGGAAAAAGCGTTACACACGTGGGATTTTAAAAATCATTTTTTTCTTAGTGTATGACTGTGATAGGAACAAAACTTAGTATGCACTTTTGTTTAAAATTGTTTTAGCTACAAGAAAAAATAAAAATTAGACGAATCGACTAACATTTGCGAAAACCAGCGACTAGTGAAGTCCAAAATGCATGAAATTTCAGGTGCGGCTTTTTTTTGTCGCCGGGTGTATATTTATGTAAAATCAATGTTAATAAAGGTATACAAAAATATGTATAATATTTGTGTTGGACCGTGTTGGGAAAATTTTTAGCCGTGCGTGCTAGTGCGTGTTGGAAATTTTCATTTTCGTGCCGTGTTGGGTCGTGTCGGAAAATTGCAGTCCATGACCATCTCTACTCTAGAGCGACTGGCTCTAGAGCGCTTTCTCAACTTAATTTCAAAAGAGCCTGGCGCCAGCTCTAGAGCCAGCCTGCAAAATTCGTTTGCAATTTTTGGCGTTATGGCGTTATTTATCTTATACTTATATTGTCTTTGTTACTAGTGTGTGTCTCTCTCTCTCTTACCTGTGTAAAGTCCGTGCCTAGATCGGGCTTCACGTCCTGCTGCTCCTCCTCCCGCGTCTCTGGCAGCTCCTGCTTGATGCTCACACTATTGTATCCTCGCAACAGTCGACGCGGACGCCCAAACAGGTTGCTCTGCAGCTCTGCCGGATTCACCTGGAACAGGTCCTCCGTTTCGGCGTGCCCCAGCTCCAGGGTGGGTATCGAACCAATGTTCAGACGCGTCTTGCCAATGCACATCTCCTCGAAGTGGGCATTGCATATCTTGTACTTCTCGCGATCCTTGAAGCAGAGATGCTCCAGGCGGAGATTGTGCCGCCAGCGCTGAAAGAGATCCGCATCCTTGGGGAAGCTGTTCATTTGCACCTCATCGAAGCGACGCGTCTTGCCGCACGTGGGCACAATGCACTTGAACACGGGATCCACATAGCGCTCCTCCGGCTTCGGATTGAGTATCAGCTCGATCTGGGAGTCGTCGTGGCCGAGCATCATCGTGGGTATGGCCCACTTGTACAGGTGCTTCGGCCCAATGCAGTCCGCATCGAAGTGCTTGTTGCATATCCGCACACCGATGCAGTCGACGGGATTCATCTTCAGATTGTTGCACCACTTCCACAGCATGTCGTCGTCGTCCGTGGGGAACCGCAGGAGACGCACTTCGGCCTGCTCCTTAGACGACTCACAGCCCTCCACGGCACAGTGCTCGTCCGCAAAGGCCTGCGCTTCGTTCGGAAAGATGTCATCGTCGTCGTGGCCCAACTCCAGTGTGGGAATGGCCCCCGCGCTCAGTCGACGCCCGTTGAAGGAGTGCGTCTCAAAGTGACGCGAACACACGCGATACTGGCTCCTCATGGCCGCCCTCGGACGTGTCCTGATGTTGTGCATCCACTTGCGCAGCTGCGTGGGGCTGTGCGGCAGACGGAAGAGCTGAACGCCCTGGGCCCTGGTCTTTCGGCAGCTCTCCACAATGCACACCCGCTGCAGGCACAGTTTGTTGGCCTTTAGTTTGGCCGGATTCTGGTAGATCTTGTGGCCAGCGGGCGAGTTCAAGTCCAGTGTGGGCACCGCCAGCGGCACCGGGCACTTTTTACTGAGGACATGCGGCTCAAAGTGTGCGGAACAGACACGCCGCTGGGCACTGCCCACCTGCGGCACTTGCAGATTGTGCGCCCACTTGGCCAACGTGGAGCGGTTGAGTTTGGGGAAGCGATACAGCTGGACATTGTGCAGGGCACGCACCTTGCGGCAGTGCGGCAGGCAGCAGCGAGGCACCCACGTGGGCTTCGCCACGGGCACCTTCTGCTTGGGGTGCTGCGTCCGTCGCTTGTACAGCATCGAGTGCTCCGGGTTCTCGTAGAGATTCTCAATGTTGCCGGCCAGATTGAGGGTGGGTATGGCCCACGGACGCATCCGCTTGCCAATGCAGTGGGCCTCAAAGTGCAGATTGCATATCCGCAGTCCCTTGGCGAGGATTGCGGCCGCCTCCGTTTGCAGATTGTGGGCCCATTTGGCCATCACTGAGCTGTCCTCCGGCGGCCGGTACAGCTTGATGTCATCCACGCTGGGGTTCCGTTTGCACGTCTCCACACAGCACTCGCCCTGCTCGTCGCCATTGTTGGGGGCGGTGGGCCTGGCATAGAACTCGGCCACCTGCTCCGGTGTGGGGAGCTGATAGGCCAGGTCCTCGTGGCCGAGTATCAGCGTGGGCACCGCCCACTTCTCCAGCCGCTTGTTGCGCAGACAACGATCCTCGAAGTGCACCTCGCAGATGGCATCGTTGAACAGTTTGCTGCCATCGGGGACTTGCCGCTGCAGATTCGCACACCACTTGGCCAGCAGCGCCACATTGCTGGGGAAACGATGCAGATTGGCATGGTCGCGGTCGCGGTTCCGCTTGCACACCGCCACGCAGCAGGTCTCGCGTATGTTCAGCTTCTTGATCACATCCGGATTGCGGTGTATGTCCTCCAGATCGTCGTGCCCCAACTGCAACGTGGGAACGGCAAACGGACGCATGCAGCCGCCAATGCAGTAGGGCTCAAAGTGCAGGCTGCATATCCGCATCCCCTTGTGCATCTTGTCCTCGGGTATCTTCAGATTGTGACACCACTTGCGCATCTGCTCCGGCCGGCGCGGTATCGTGTGGAATGTGATGTTCTCGCTGTTGTGCCGCTTGCTCTCGCAGCTCGGCACACAGCACACGTCCATGCAGTCGCTGGCATTCATGCCGCCCGAGGAGCCAGCCGCCGAGAGACTCAAATACGAGGCACTCATCTCGGGATCCACATAATGCGACGCCGAACTGGCAGAGGATGATGTGGAGGCTGCCGAATGCCGTTGATAGGAGGATTTGCTATGCATTGACTGATGCTGTTGCTGCTGCTGCTGTTGTTGCTGGGCGGAGTGTTGATGCTGCGACGGCTGCTGCTGCTGCTGCGGTAGAAGCTGGCCATGCTGTCCAGTGGGCGAGGGCGGTGGCCACAGCTCGTTCTCATAGATGTTAAACGTGTCATTGTGTCCCAAATGCAATGTGGGCACAGCGCCTGCAAAAAGAAAGTCTCAGTACAGCCTCTGTGGGTGTATGCAAAAATTCTACAATACAACAAGATGCGTAACGAGGAAGAACTAAATGTATGACTGCAGAGCAATTTTTCAAGAAATCTAACTCCACACTTGCGTATGTGATAGTGCGTCGTATTTTTCTGTTACATACAAACATACACATCCATGTGTATGATTGTGTGTGCTCTCCAATTTTTTCCGTCTGAATTCAAATTTCGTATTTCGTCAAAACTGCTCAATTCTTAATGATGAAAACGAAACTAAGCTCCTGTAACTGCTTACGAAAGCAAATACGAGCGATGGTGCGATGGGTAGTTTGCCTACGGACAGTGTGAGCCAAGTTCAAGTCTCAGCGAAGATAAGGTGATGATTAGTTTTTTTTTTTTGCGGTATTTTTATTTTAAAATCAAACTTGATTAATGTTGAATAAAAATTGTTTGAAAAAACTAAAATTCCAAATAATAAATATATTAGCCACGGACTTAGGAGACGTAGAATCGTCAATATGTCAACTTGAATACTTTGTTTCGACTAGAGGTGGGCATGGACCGTGTTTTCTTCGTGTCACGTCGTGACACGATGGGCGCCCGCGTGTGCGAACATGGGCGTGCGTGTTCGTTCAGAGCAAAATCGGCACGAAAAAACACGACGAGCAAAAAAAACTAAATTGTTGTCCGTTTTTGTGATTTTTGAGTGTGTGTTTAGAACTAGTTTAGTGTGAACATGAAATCCGAAAAGCTGCATAGCCATTCCAGCCAGCTCGGCTACAAGCGAGAGGGTGTTTTCTACCTCGGGACAAATATTAAATGAACGCTGGTACACGCTTATTAAGCTCTAACCTTGATAAACTGTTATTTTCATATAAAAATATGTAAATAAGAACCTATATGTAGGTAAAATCAATGTTAATAAAGGTATACAAAAAAATGTATAATATTTCGTGTTTGACCGTGTTCCGAAAATTTTTAGCCGTGCGTGCTAGTGCGTGTTTGAAATTTTAATTTTCGTGCCGTGTTGGGTCGTGTCGGAAAATTGCAGTCCATGCCCATCTCTAGTTGCGACAGAACATACCAAAAAATGCACTCACACAACCAAGCGCTCAAACACGGACAACACAACGCACACATAGAAAAATCCGAAAATCCACGCTAAAAATTTCGTGTGCTTTTCCAGTCGTATGGGCGTTACGCATCTTGTTGTATTGTAGAATCTTTGGTGTATGTGTATGGTTCCCCCCACCCCACTCACCTGGCGATAGCTTCCTTAGGCCCAGCGCCTCCTTGATGAAATGTGCACTGCATATTTTGTGATTCTTGCCACGATAGACGCCCGGATCGAGCCTTAAATTATAGCACCAGCGTCGCAGGAGCACCTCATCGCGGGGAAAGCGATACAGCGACATATTAAAGTCCGAGGAGCGGCTGCGACGGCAAAAGTTCAGGCAGCATCGCTTCTCCTCCACATACAGATTTTTGGGATTGTCATGGATCTTGCCGTACTGCGCACCCAGATGGAGCGTGGGCACCGCCCAGGGCTTCAGACGGAACTTGCCAATGCAGCGATCCTCAAAGTGGCGGCTGCAAAAGTGACGCGGTTCCTTGGCCTGCACCGGCAGGCGGGCATTCTGGCACCACTTGATCAGGCTCTTGATGTCCTTGGGGAAATTGTAGAACTTTAGATTGCTTTCGCCCCGCTGGCTGGTGCAGTGGGGCATGCTGCAGCGGGCCACCTCGCCGGTGGTGAAGGTGTTGGTCAGCTCGCGATTCTGGTACAGATTGGCGACATCGTCGTGGCCCAAATTGAAGGTGGGCACCGCCCAATAGCACAGCGAATACCGATTGATGCAACGCTTCGGGAAGTGCATGCTGCAGATGCGAAATGTCGCATAGCTCGCGGCCGGTATGTGGAACATCTTGAGGTTGTGCAGCCACTGATTCAGATACTTGTCGTCCTTCGGGAACGTAAAGAACTGCAGCGTGGGACTGGTGCTCTTACGCACGCCACACAGCGGCACACAGCACAGCGCATCCTCAGAGTCGTCCAGCGTTGAGGAGTGCGCCTGTGGTCCGGCCAGTGCACCGCCATGGATGGAGCTGTCGCTGCCGTAGGCATTGTTGTAGCTGCTGTTGTCCTGATGGCTGTACGAGGACTCGCTGGTGGAGTTGCTGTAGCTGCGCTCCAGCTTCACGTTCACCTCGCTCTTCAGCGTTGCAGAGGCTGCGGCGGCGGCGGCGGAGGAGGAGGCCGCAGCAAACATGACCGCTGCTCCATCGGCATTCGCCTGCCGCTGCTGCAGCAGAGAACTCAAAGCTGCTGTGGCTGGCAGCGCCGAGGCATTGGAGGGCGTTGGTGCCTTAAGAAGCGGTGCTGTGGGCACTGTGTGTGGAGGGGGGGAGAGTAACAGAAATTATTATTACACTGAGAAATCGAGGCTTTAATCCGCTGTTGAACTTGCATTCCATGGTGGCCATATGGCAGTCCTGCAGCTTGTAGTTCCCCTGTTGCTGCTGTCGCTGCTGCTGTTGATTGGTGTAGTACTTGCCGCAAAAGTATGGAGCCGCCAGTCGATGTTCATGCAATTCGACGGCCGTTTGATACCACAAGCGACAGATGGGACAGTCGTAACGCTGCTGGAACTTGTGCTGCGGCAAGTGGGCGTACAGCTGCTCACGTGTGGCAAAGGTACCCGAGCACATCTGCGGGGCAATACACATTAAGTATCACATCTCTAGAGGAGGCCGCTTTTCTACTCACATTACAAACAAAACTCTCGTACTCGTGCTGCATGTACTCATGCGTTTCGCACTCGGCTATCGTATCGAAATGCTTGCCGCAGTATTTGTGGCAAAAGTACTTGTCCGCACGATGCAGATGCTTGTGCCGCTGCAGCTCCTCGCTGCTCATGAAGGACATGGGGCAAATGTTGCACTTGAAATCGTACTCCTGAATGCCACAACTGCTCTCGGCCACATGCCTTAGGTAGGACTGCTTCTTGAAGAACACCTCCTTGCAGCGCTGACAAATGGGCAGACTCTCGGCCGAACGATCTGTCGTTGGCTGTTGCTGCTGTGGCTGGACTTTGCGGCGTGCAAAGCTGCTGCCGCTGGAAGTCTAAAGAGGTGGCACGTTTGCTCGCATAAATTCGTATTTTATTTAGCATTCAAACTCACCTTTCCATAGGTCTCATCCTTGATGGTTAGCTCGACTTTGGGGCTCAGCATATCGCCGCTGAATTCATTGAACTTGTTGAAATCAGCAAAGGGCGTGTTGTCATCAATGTAGTTGGACTTGTAGGCATGTTCATCCATGGGTTCCGCTAACAAGAGATCAAATATACATTTATTTACTAACCTCAGAAATCGATAAGAGATTTTAAGTACAAATAATTTGTTTAGGGTTTCGGTTTTTGCGCACAAGAAAAATAAATGTCTGTACCTCTTGTTTTCGGTTTCTATGGTAGCCACACCAAACAAATTTATTGAATGGAATCCATTAGTTTAAATGGAAATCTCTCTGCGCTTACACTGATTTTCCATGCTAAAATTCGAGCAATATTTCTGCTAAACAAATCGCAGATGATATCGAATTGTCTTTCATGCGAAATATTTTTGAATTTACATGCAATTTGAATGCAACCCTAATGACAAGCATTTTCTCTGTTTATCCATCAATTATGGCCTGTGTGATGGCCCCGCCCAAATGGTTATTGATAGATAGGAGGCAACCACTGTCGACGGTCGGTTTGGGGGTTCGCTAGAGGGGCGACGGAGAGACGGTAACAATATTATAGGTTAGTCTTACATAAGAAACCGACTTGAAAGAGCTGCTGCTGCTGGCTGCAGCAAGCGACCCCAACCCATTCCCAATTCAAATTTCAATTCCATTACAGAGAGAGCAAATAATATCTACGAGTATTGCTCTGTACGCTGGGGGTACTGCTGTGCCGGTAGTATAAAGCATCTCTCTACATTTGCTAAATAGAGATACATACAGACAGGCAGATAGACAGACATAGGGACAGAGAGACAACGTAGAACAGAACGAAGCAAAACAGAGATACAGCGATACAGAGTAGACCCCGTCCGTAAGTAGACGAACGACTGAACTGTAACCGAACCGAAACCGAAACCAAACCGAACGCAAAAACCTCAGCGAAACTCAAGCAAACGCCAAAAACGTTTTATTGATTCGGAGACGCCAAAATGGAGCTGAAATTACGACTACTTATAGGAAAAATGGCCCCCTAAAAGTACGGAATAATCTGTCTGTATGTCTGTGTGTGTGTGTGTATCCATATTAAAATGGATTTTGCGCTCAAGTATTCTTTCGGAATACATTTCTTTCATTTTCACTCCCCTATAATACCATTTGGAATTGTCTTAAAATTCGTACTCACATTTTATTATCATATCTGGCGCTGGGGGTGGGGCCATCGGATTGGGGGGTGGCTGCTGATAAACGGCCTCCATGGGTTCGCTTTTGATATACGGATATGTGCCGGACATTATATCATGCCCCATATAGGAACGCTGACTGAGAAGCTGCTGCTGCTGCTGCTGCTGATGGTGCTGTTGGTACTGCAGCAGCTGGTTGTGTGCATATGCCACTGTGTTTGCCTCAAGGTTATAGGCTGAACCAACCCCAACCCCACCCACAGCATTGACATTGAGCCCACCGCCAGCGGCGGAGGCGGCTGCGGCAGCAGCATAATATCCATGCGTGCTGCCTGCCCCATACGCATTCATGTTATTGTTGTTGTTGTTGTTGCCGACACTGCCACTGACACTGCCCTTGCAAGGTGCAGAGGTGGCGGCAAATGCGGAGGTGGCCGTCGCATGGTGGTGGGGTGGCACTGGCGGGTAGGAAGCAACATGTGAGTACCAATTGCTGTGTGGCATTTGGGCCTGTTGTTGCTGCTGCTGTTGCTGTAGTTGTTGCTGCTGGTGGTGCTGCTTCTGGTCGAGGCATCCATAGTGGGCACTGGGCGGCGCCGAGTACATCCCAATCCCAGATTGATAGTCGTTGTTGTTGTTGTTGTTGTTCGACTGGTGCAGTGGGTGGTGATGGTAGTGTGGATGGGCATGCGGATTATGCTGTGACATTACGGACGGGTAATTAAATTCTTCTTTTTGGAGCAATGCAAATCTGTTCTCCAGCAGAGGGACAGGATAGGAATCGGCACGCGCGTATCCTTTCGTTTTTGCACGCTCTGTCTTTTCTCATTGGCGTCTTTTATATACTAGTTTTTTTCTCTTCTTTTTCTTCTTCAATCTTCGTCTGTGTGTATGTATCGAAATGTCATTTTTGTTATTAACCGCTTGCCGTTCTTCATGTGCACTCAATTGTGCGGCACATTGCACATCTGCATCTTTGTTGCGCTATGGCACTTGCAATTTTCATTTATTTCGAGCGGGCATCGAATTTTAAGCATATTTTCCGTTTTCGTTTTAACGCGCGACGAACGAGACGGCACCGAGACACAACAACAAACTTTGTGGTGTTGTTCGCAGTGTTGCTCGCGAACTGTTATCGATAGCAGCTGAGCTTATGTGTATACCGGTTTACTGGCTGGATTTGAATAAGAAAAATTGCGGTACATTTTGATTTTGATTTTAATCTATTTTTAAGTAACCTTTGGCCCCACCAGGCCCACGCGTTGCTGCAGCTGCTCTTTGATCTGTTCGCCATCGGTCACAAACTGTTTCTCCGCCAGACGCACCAGCGTACGGCGCAGCTGCGACTTGACCTGCGTTACCTTCGTCGAATTAATGGCCGATATGGGGACAATACTCTCAAATTTTAGCACC
This sequence comes from Drosophila subsilvestris, assembly GCA_035043285.1. Lineage (NCBI taxonomy): Eukaryota > Metazoa > Arthropoda > Insecta > Diptera > Drosophilidae > Drosophila > Drosophila subsilvestris. The sequence goes on from JAWNNB010001178.1 coordinate 46,295, forward strand.
CGCCTGGGACGCACCTCCTCCGGACAGTCGGCCAAGCCGCTGGACAAATCATCTATGACAGGTCTCACTTTGGTCAGAATCTCGTGGGCGCCCTCCTTGTCCATTTTGTTGAGCAGCAACACACAGGGCTTCTCCAGCAACGAGGGATCGTATAGCTCCAGCTCTTTGTTCAGCGAATATATGTTGGCCAGGCAGTCACGATGCGGATGCCGCGGACTGAGCTGAAAGCCGAATATGTCGACCATAAAGAGGAGCAGGCGAGTGCGTTCGATGTGCTTGAGGAACTTGTGGCCCATGCCAAAATTGGCATGAGCGCCCTCTATCAGACCGGGCAGGTCGGCCAAGCTGATGGAGCGCAGATCGCCGTACTCTATGGTGCCAATCTGCGGTCGAATGGTGGTAACTGAAAGGGGATTGTCATTGTCAAAGGGGATTCAACCCGCAAGGAATCATTCAACACTCACAGGGATATGCGGCGATCTTTGGCTTGGCATTGGACACTGCCTTGAGCAGGGTGCTCTTGCCGGCATTGGGAAATCCAACGAGACCCACGTCTGCGATGAGCTTCAGATCCAGATTCACAATGCGATTCTCTCCCGGACGGCCCAGGAAATTGTTGCCCGTGCAGCCGCCAGTTCCACCGCCCGCCACTATGCAGGTGGCATCGTTCTCGTTCAAGTCCGCCAGCAGCTTCTGCTGTTCATCGTACACCTGCACTCCAACAGGCACCTCGATACGCGTGTCCACGCCGCGTTTCCCAAAAATGCTCACTTTGCTGCTGTCCTCGCCGCTGGTGGCGGCCACGCGCCTCTCTTTCAGTCCCTGTGCCAATTTCCGTAGTGTCAATCCCTCCTTGGCCACAAAGTAAACACAGCCGCCCTGACCGCCCACGCCGCCGTATTTAGGCAAACCATTGCCGCCGTGTCCGCCGCGAACTGCGAGACGCAGTGTGTCCAGAAAGCTGGGACGGAAATGGGCACGAGTGGGCTGTGCATAGTCAATTAATAAGCTATATGGAAATCATAGCAGCAGCTTTATAATTACCGATTTGGTTGATTTTAATAGGAATTTAAACAGCTGAACCATCGTGCGGCATTATACAAGAGAGATGAGCGATAGTATCGATAGCTATTGCCCGTTCAGCTGTTTGGCTGCGCGTTGGCTGAATGGCAAACAAGAAGAAGAAGAAGAAGCCAAAACGTGAGATAAAAAATAAAACAGTTTTGTTGTGAAAATGGAGCCGGGGATCTGCTATATAAAGCCAGAGTTAGATATGGTTTAATGTTATGACATCACTGAATTCTTACGATTTTTAGCAATTTTCAGATATCTGTTGACTGAGGCCAATGGCAGCAGTGACGCAGCACCGGCGGAAAGTTCCGAAAGCAACAAAAGAAAGCGTGCGGATGGCGAAACGGAGGACTCTGGCGGAAAAAGAGATGGCAAAAAAGATCGAAAACGTGGTCAGAACAAGGCGAGTAAACGCTCTAATCTTTAATGGTGTATCAAGTCTAAGTCGTTTGCTCCCAAACAGAATCGTCCTGTGTTCAAGGAGGATCGTTATTCACATCTTTGCCACTCTCTGATTGATGGACCAGGCGGTGATGCCTGTTCTCTGGCCAATTGTCGCTATGTCCACGATCTGGACGCCTTTCTGGCAGCCAAGGGCGAGGATTTGGGCTCGGAATGTTATGTGTATGCCACCAAAGGGTATTGTGGCCGCGGTGTCACATGTCGCTATGCCAAGGCGCACACAGACGACCGGGGAAGGAATAAAAAGAAGGAGGACTACGATGCAAAGGCCACTCAGACCACATACAATGGGATAACATCAGGTGAGTGTCCATTTGGGGCTCACACAGAGAAGGATTTTACATATACATATGTACATATGTACATACGTACCCGTACATTTCCACAGACCTACAGGTGCGTCTTCGGAAGCATGAATACAATTTGGACCGCAGCAAATTACTGATTGCTGTGGCCGAGAAGATTCGAGATGCCCGTAAGCAAAGGGAGCTGCAGGAGAAGAAGCTGGAGGTGCAGGTTAAGAATCTGGAATTGCAGAAGAAGATCAATCAGCAGGGTGACATCACAATCGATCACGAGGCCGAGGCTAAAGCTGCTGAAGCGCCTGCAAAGGAGAGTGAAACGCCCATTGGAAGTGCTGTCGATGACTCCACTGTGGGCAGGGATGCTGACCGCAAGTCAACCGTTGATTTTCGCGAGAAGCTCGTCCTCTCGCCCCTAACGACCGTGGGCAACTTGCCTTTCCGCCGCATATGCAAGGAGCTCGGTGCGGATATAACCTGCGGAGAGATGGCCTGCGCTGTGCCGCTGCTCAAGGGCCTGGGCCAGGAGTGGGCCCTGACGAAGCGGCACGAGAGCGAGGACATCTTCGGCGTTCAGCTGTGCGGCAACAATCCCAACGTCATCACCCAGGCAGCCCAAGTCTTGCAGGAGACGGCTAAGGTCGATTACATAGATCTCAATATCGGCTGTCCCATTGATCTGATCTACCAGCAAGGAGGCGGCAGTGCCCTGATGAGGCGCACCAACATATTGGAGCTGGTCGTGCGCAGCTGTGCCTCGTTGTCCGAGCAGCTGCCATTTACCGTGAAAATGCGCACGGGCATCTATGCGGACAAGAGCGTGGCCCACGAGCTAGTGCCCCTTGTCGAGGAGTGGGGCGCCTCGGCCGTCACCCTGCACGGCCGTTCGCGCGAGCAGCGCTACACCAAGCACGCCAACTGGGATTACATCGAGCAGTGCGCCGCCACAGCCAAGCAAATGCCAATCATCGGCAACGGGGACATTCTCAGCTACGAGGACTATGTGGAGAGGCGATCGCTGGCCCCTCATGTCAGCTCTGTGATGATTGGACGCGGAGCCCTCATCAAGCCATGGATATTCCAGGAGATCAAGGAGCAAAAGGCATGGTCTCCCACATCAACGCAGCGCTTTGAGATGCTGCGTCGCTACTGCAACTATGGACTCGAGCACTGGGGATCGGACACCAAGGGTGTGGAGAGCACGCGACGATTCCTGCTCGAATGGCAATCATTCCTGTACCGCTACATACCGGAGGATCTGCAGCAGGCCCCCCCACAGAAGATCAATGCCAGGCCGCAGAAATATCGGGGTCGCGACGAAATGGAGACCCTCATGAGTTCCGGCAATGCCGCCGATTGGGTGAAGCTCAGTGAAATGCTGCTGGGTCGGGTGCCAGAAGGTTTCACCTTTGTGCCCAAGCACAAGGCGAATGCCTTTTAGATTCCATTTCTTTGGAAAATATGCTTGACGTTTGAAACTTTCGTTTTAATTGACTTTTAGATCATGGAATCAATAAATCATTAAAATAATTCGTCAGATTTTGTTTCTTAATTGGACGTATTTTTCCATTTCAATTTATTATCAGTTCACAACGGAAGGAACGGAAGTATAAATACCTCTACGGTACTCCGCTTACGCCAGTTCCTTTGTAGATTCTATTCAGAGAAGTAGTTTCAATGCGGTGTTTGATTTTTTTCATATTATTGGCGATAGCCTCTGGGCGATCTGTGTCCGAGCATCGTGAGGTGAGTGAAATATTCCGTTTATTGACTGTATAAATAGTAAGAACATTTCGGTGCTCACCAATAGGTAGATGAATCTCAAAACAAGAGCGAAGGCTACTGTTATAAAGCTGTGAAACCGATCCTGGAGTACCTCGCCATCCTGCAAAAGCGAGTGGAGTCCTGTGAGGCCAAACAGCTGGCAGACTCACTCTCGAAATTGGCCCAAATAGACGAAAATTTGGAGACTCTGGGAAGCCAACAAGAGTTAGAAACGAGATCAGGGGAAAAATTTCATAAATTGGAGAAACAACTGGCTGCCGGATCTGCAGGACTGCAGCAGTTGGAAAAGAGCTCTAAGGAAAAAATTCAGGATTTGGAGCAACAATTGGCTGCTGTGCGGCAAGAAATGCACGAAAAGATAGGGACTCTGCAGGAATTGGTAAAGAGCTCACAGCGGAATGAAACAGAAAGAAACCCTAAACCTACCAATTTAGAACTCTTCAAAAAAATAGGTTCCAAGTACTACTACATAGAAACTGAAATAAAAACCAACTGGCACGGTGCCCGGAATAAATGCCATGGGATGGGAGCCCATTTGGTGAGTCTGCAAAACGAGGATGAGTTGAAGGCACTCACTAGTTTGGTGGATTTTCTCGAAGACTATTGGATAGATCTGAACGATCTGGAAACGGAAGGAGAGTACATTTCGGACACTAGGGTATCAAAGGAACCTTCTTTCAATGGCAGGAAGGAGAACCTAATAACGATGGGAACTCCCATTGTGTCACATTATACCCATATTTAATGGTCGCCCAAGCATGCGATTTGACTTATTCTTTTATCTGCGAGGCATCTTGGGTTTAATCCACATGACAATTTGGATCAAATTATATGTAGGTGTGAAACATAAAAACTCAATAAAAACTATTACATATAACATTTGATGCGGGTGTGAAAATTGATTGTTTAGTTGGGCTGAAAATCCCGGCGGTACTGCAATACCGGGCCAACCCGCGACAGAGGTGGAGCAAGCCCCTAGCACTCCGTCTGATTCCAAAAATCAGTTTAACATTTGTTGTTCTCCAATGGAGAAACTATCAGATGTTAAGCTGATAAGAACAGATACTACACTTTGATCTTAGCCATAAGGCCGAGAAGCGATAACCTGAAAGAGGAAATCATCCACCTCCTCATGACTGTATGGCTAGAACCAGTTGGGAATTATAAGTGCACTATTTGGAGTAGCCTACTTCCAGGGGCAGGATATGAAAGCAGGAAAGCGAATTAGTTAAGTTAAAAAATATCAAACGTGTTTTGAGTGTATTTAAAAATTACAAAATTAAAAGTCACTTCAAGTAGCTGAGCGCCTCCTCAACGTCCGCCTTGGAGCCGAGTAAGATGGGGCTGCGTTCGTGTATCTTCTTGGGGACAATGTCTAGGATGCTAATCTTTCCGTCGCTGGCCAAGCCGCCGGCCTGAATCATCAGATAGGCCATGGGATTGCATTCGTAGAGCAGACGCAGCTTTCCATTTGGCGCGGACTTCGTGGCCGGGTAGATGAAGATGCCGCCGTATTTGATGGTGCGATGGACATCGGCCACCATGGAGCCCACGTAGCGAGCACCGTAGGGCTTGCCCTTGCTGGGATCCTTCTTGGCCGCCACATAGTTGAACACTCCAGCCTCCCAGTCGCTGGCATAGCCCTCGTTGATCGAGTAGATCTTTCCCTTCTCGGGCACACGCATATTGGGCTCGGTGAGGATGAATTCGCCGATGGCCGGATCGTAGGTGAAGCAGTTCACTCCCGAAGAGCCCAATCCGAGGACAATGGCCGTGGCCGAGCCGTATAGAGCGTAGCCGGCGCCCACCAATTGGTTTCCGGGCTGTAGGGCATCCTCGACGGTGGGCGCGCCCTCGCTCTTCTTTCGGTAGATGGCAAAGATGGAGCCGATCGACACCAGGCAGTCTATGTTCGAGGATCCGTCCAGCGGATCGAAGCAGACAATGTACTTGCCCTGCCAGAGTGGGAAAAGAGTTCATCCAACTCAACTCCGATAATATCTCCAACTGATTTCCATACCTGCTTGTCTGTCTCCACCTCGATCACATGCTCGTTCTCCTCGGACACCATCAGGCAGGTGGTGTAGGACGACTTGAGCATGTTGATGAACAGCTCATTGGAGAGTACATCCAGCTTCTTGACCTCCTCACCCTGGACATTCACATCCCCGGCAATGCCATGGAGCTTGGCAATTCCAGCCTTCCGCACCGCCGATGCCGTCGCCTTGATCGCCGTCTGGATGCAGTTGAGCAGCTGGGACAGATCCCCAGTGGCGTTCTTGAACTTTCGCTGCTCCTGGAGCACAAAACGCGTCAGCGTCATGGCATTGGAGTCGAACACGGGCCCCTGTTGGCTCATTTTTGCTGTTTATAAAGAAAATTTTCGATTATAATTTGGATTCTTGGATTCTTGGTTTCATGGGTAGGAGGAGGGGATGAGGAGAGGATGTTGCGATTTTTCATATGCAATTTTATGTTTTTTTTTTCAAATAATTTGTAGGTATTATTTTGATATTAGTTTTTAATTGAAATTCATTTAAACACGCATAAAAATCTGTTTTATTTTTTGTTTGGTTGAATTTTTAATTCATTTAAGTATTCAATTAATTTAACAAATAGAACAATATTTAATATACAAAATAAATACAGATAGCATGTGTGATGTGTTCTCGTTTTTTATTTGATTGCATACAAATTTTCTTTTAATTCTGCGAGTATAAGTTTTCATTAAACTTTTGTCACTTTGGCATGTCTGTATTATTTTTATTATTATTATATTTCTTCTGTGTATTTTTTTAATCACACTTTAATCAGTAAAGTCATCAGAAAATATCAATGTTAAAGTTCAGCAGAATCTAGTCTGACTATTTCATGGGAATTTAGTTAGAGATTAAGAATAAGTAGCCGATTAAGAGGCTATACAGCTATATTATTAAATACATTGTGCAGATATACATACATACATACAAATGTAGAACTGTAGTGGCGATTAGTATACCATACCTATGTATGTATGTACATACATTTCATAAATAAATTCTGGTTTATACTTTATTTAAGGTAGTTTTTCGGGGTTATTTTTAGTTTATTTGTTTTGAAAATATCTGCAAGATTATTTCGAATTTTGGGACAGGCAGGAAAAGAAGGTTTAAGGATTGGCTGGATAGGCAATGCGGTTAAGTATTTAGCTGGTTGGTACAACATATTGGTGAGGATTGGAGGATGGTGCAGGGCTGCGGATTGGAGGATGCTGCAGAGTGAGGAAGGACTGGCAACAGCAGGGCGTGCGGAAGGGAAATAGAAGCAGGAAGCGCCTTCACTTACAATCACCGTTACTGGCCGCCATTATCGGTTGGTTGGACACACTCTAAATTACGGATACGATACGAGTATGCTGTGTGGTTCCTGTGGGGATCCATCAAAATACAAACAAATTATAATTTGCCACAAAGTGTGCCCTTTCCCATGGCCGTGAAGGTCACAGTGTGTACCCCTCTTGGGTCTACCCTCTCTGTACGGGCCCCTATCTCCATGATTGTTTTTTTTTTCCGGTGTCTTGTTGCATAAAATCGAATCATTATCAGCAAAATTGTCACTTTTCATGTGCATGTTTCTTGGGTGTTATTTTGAAGTACCCTTAGAAAGGGTATTCGGAATTTGTAACAGAGATAAAAAAAGCAGTTCCACAGAATTAAAATTTATTTAAAAATTAGACACTTTTATTGGGTTTCTTAATTATTGTTAAAATAGTTATGCCACTAAAACTGAGTTTTATTTCATTCCAAATTATACCATTATATTAATGATCACTCTGAGGCAGTGTATCAAAAGATTCGGGTTTCGGCTGCAGGCTTTTCTTCTTGTTTATTTATTTTTGACTTTGCTGATAACCTGTTTGTCCCATCGCACATAAGGGGTCAAATTCGTATCACGGAAAATTTTATAAAACCGGAACCACAAAATATATAATATTTTTTAGCTAAGCCAATTTTTGTATATACCGACACGTGCCCCCTTATATATTTTTGGAACGTTGCCGAGGAACACATGATTAGCCAGCATATCGTCTATGAGTAAATGCTGTATTTTTATCGTATTTACGAATATGTACGTCTAGCTATATCATTCAAATACTCAAGTGTTATGAATGATTTGACTGTTGGGGCTTGTCCTTTACATTGCTTTGACCCCTTGGACACAATGCCCTTGTGGAGCTTCTTTAGAACAGAACCGAAATGCACTTTCACTTACAACACAAAAGAGATCTATGGATGGGGGGTAAAAACGACAACGAAACCAACACCGCAGTCGACGGCTGTACTAAAGAGACTGCCGCAACCGAACTGTGCGTTTATTCGATTTTAGTCCACGTCCCCACGACAGCAGCGGCCACAACGTCACAGCTTGTACGCTTCCCCTGCAAGGTATAACTGTTGTGAAGAGATGTTTGTCAAGCTGAATGTTTACCTGCCGAATCCAGAAATACATTGGAACATTGGCTGCGCATATTTATTCATTTGATTGACCTGAAAGAGTATTAAATGCTTCGTCGAGCCACAGCAGATAGTATGTAAATTGCGTATACACAAAAGAGAGGGAGGTAGGTAGAGAGAGAGAGAGAGAGAGTGGTGATATGGAAAAGAGCTTCGGTGGGAAAGAGCGAGTGTATGTAGATGTTGGTGACGATAAGAAAAGTGTGCATGCAAGAACTTGCTTGCTTTGCTAGTGAGCGCAAGAGATACAGCATTACAGCAGCAGACAGACAGAGTGGAGAGCGAACATATTACATATGTATGTATGTACATATTGTATATGGATTAAAAGCTGAAGCAACAGACAGAAAAGCAAGAGCAAAAGAGAGTTTAGTTCATGGGAAAGCATCGAATATGAGAGCGGCTCATACTTATACATATGTATGCATACATACATACTACATACATACATACATATATGCTACGATATATGTACATACATATGTAGAAGATCCAAAGCCCTAGAAACTCTTATCATAATGTCATTTCGCGTTATCGTTGCTCGTGGTAAAAACCTGTTGTTCTCTCTCAAACCAAAACATTTATGTATGATAAACTTTTTCAAGGCAATTAATAAAGGGTGTTCGTGTGCCTGTTCAGTGATCATTTATAAAGAAATATGATATATGATATACATACATATGTATGTGCATTTTTGTGGACTAATTACATATATGGTAAAGTGTGCAAATTCAAAACAAAAAATAAAACACTTCTGAGCAACTTACTAAAAACCTACTTATCGTATGTAAATGTCGAGCTTTGAGAAGAATATTGGTGAGTTTTACCTTTTGAAACATTTTTCATACGGTAGCTACTAGCTACCTTAAACATATGTACATACATATTTATGTAAACATCAACATTCCCTTTTCTTTTTCTACATATATGTAGCATCGCGTATACATAGCATATGTACATACATACATGAATAGTATATCAGCTCATAGAGTTAGAAGCAATCCAATAACTTCGTCGTTCTGGTTAGTCGTGACATGAACTGACTTAGATTGGTATCTGATACATAGCATACTATACGATACTGTGAGTGATTTGTATTACCAAATGCGGACTGACTGATTTGTCACTGTGACAGTCGGAGGAGGCGTCGTCACACTGTTGCCAGTATTCTTTATTCACAACCCTATCACATGAGTCAAGAATACAATATATAGAATATTACGAGCATTCCATCTCTGACAAGAGGTATTAACAAGGTGACAGATTGACAGATCGTTCTGACTATATTTTGGGTCTGCCTAAGGTGTCATTGCTTCGACCTTAGATTATATATCACTTTATGGTTATCTCTTGAGTTTTGTTAATTTGTCTGCGATTAGAGCGTGTCTATTAATTAGAGCATGAGCATGAATAAAACAAAAAAAATGTAAATAAATATAAATAAATTATGTGCGAATATACATATAGACATTCACTAGTGGATTTGTTCAATCAGTTTTAACCGATTTGCACTTTATATAATTTTATATATTTATAATTTATAATATTTCTCAAAGAGACATGCCTCGGGTGGGATAAGGTATTAAATTGGGAATAAATAAATGTACAATTAAATTCTAAAAATTTGAGAAAGATTCCTTATGGTAGAAAAGATCAAACCGGTTTTAATAATAATTATTATAATAGTATGGAAATGGTTCACATTTATCGGGAATTTGTACTTACCATTCATTCAAAATGATTAAATTCATACATATGTATGTTAATCTATAAAGAAGATGTATTATAATTTCCCTTTTGAAACACTCAGATTTCGAACCCAGCTATTCCTTGCATTCCTGTTAACCCATAATTATCAATCAATTTGGAAACATTTAACATTCACTTTCCGCACACACGGAACTCAGAACGGGGAACAATAAGTGTCTCTCCACTAAAATGGCTGGCTGGAAAACCCGCAATTATTTTTCCATTGTCAAGAGCACTCTTCCCTTCCATCCATCCGTCCATTCATCCACCCCCAATGCCGTAGGAGTTGTTCCTGTAGATGAACGCCCACCCACAAGGCACTTGGCCATGCGCAGAAGGGGGCGTGGCTGTCACTCAACCCTATACACAAATGCGCGACGTTTAACCTTATTAGTTGCTACTTTTTGTTGCCACTCAATTGGATTTGATTGCCCATTGCCCATAGATTGAGCATAGAAAGTGGGTTCATTGGGTTCCGACTCCGTGTAATCCCATCCAATTTTCCCATGATTCTATTCTTTTTTTTTCTTTCTTTATTTTAAGCACTAGCACATCGACAAGGAGCTGTTTTTTTTTTTTTTTTTTTGTTGTATTAGAGAAGAAGTTCTTAAAATGGAAGTACTCGAATACAATCACTAAATTTGATTAGGTTTATGGTTAATACATCTATAAATATATCTCTTAGACATAGCTCGTGACTAGACAGCAACTCGTTCAAGAATATTATCGGTATTTACAGGGTGTCGTTAGGCTTTCACCAGGGGCATTAAATAGGGTAGTATTGGCAAATAATACTGATTAAGAATAAATTAATAATAATCCTTAGTTTAACTTTACTTGGGAAAATCATTGGTAAAATTATAACACATTTGGGGCTCTATTTAATAGAGAATAACAGATTTTAATAATTAATGTTTCAAATTGGAAATTCTTCTAAGGTTTTTTCAGTTCTTTAAATTTCATTTTTGCTTCAAATATTTCAGAATTTTTATCTTTTGACACAGAAATTCTTTTATAATTTTTCTGTTTAAAGCATTTGAGAACTTTTATAACTTGTTAACTATTTAAGACCATAGTTCTATCAGCAAAGAAGATATAAAAGTAATTTCCGGCTAAAAAATACACAATAAAAAAAACCGAATATAAATAAAAATGAAATTATACTTAAAAAATTAAACAATATAAAATAGCATAAATAATAAAATAAATAAATAATAGCAGAATTCTTAAACAAGAAATACCTGTAGAAATGGCTTCCATTTCCCCGTTTTAAACCACGACAAAGCGCTCATCGATAGAACAGATTTAATCAGATGCTGGCGATCCGATCTATGTGAGTTGATATAACTTGGTGTCCCCCACAATGTCTACATCGCTGGAGTTATCCTCATCCTCGCTGTCCGCCTCCAGGTCGGAGTAATCGTCCGTTGAGTAGCCCTGCTGCAGGAAGCACATCTGCAGCTGCTGCTGAGGATTGGGTGTTTGACTGGGCGTGCCGCCGCCAGCACCACCACTACTGCCACTAGAAGCCATCTTGGAGCCATGCTTGGACCCGTCTATGGAGGCGGAGGATGCTTCGCCTGGCTGCTGTTTGCCAGTGCTGCAGCCGCCGCCCAGTTCGGTGCGTGAGAAGTCAACGGGTTCTGAGAGTGAAGAAAGTCGAAGAAATTTGCACAAATTTTAGAACTAATTTGATTTGCGTAGCAAAACTTGGGCAAAACTTTTGGCAACTCCAAACAGCCAGCCAGCAGCTAAAAGCCAAAGACCAAAGGCTAATTGAAGGTCCAAAAAGTTCCTCCAAAGAAAGTTGAAAGTTCTATTAGGCGGAGGGTTTTTCCAGTTTCCCTTACCATTGGCATTGTCGCGTCGTCGCAGCTGCTTCTTGTGCTTCATTCGTCGGTTCTGGAACCAGGTCTTCACCTGCGTCTCACTCAACCCCAACGCTGTGGCCAGCTCCACTCGCTCTGGCGTGGACAGATACCGCTGCGCCTCGAAGCGCTTCTCCAGGCCGGACAACTGGGGATCGCTGAACACGGTGCGTGCCTTGCGCCGCCGGCAATGCCGCAGCGCATTCACACCCATCCCGAGGCCCAGGGCCAGCTCGGGCACACAGCCGGGCGGCCCAAAGAAGGGCGCTCCACCAAACAGGCTGGCTGCAAAATATTTCATTAATTGCATTAAAGTTTATAATAGAAACTAGAGAACTTTTGGGCGGTGTTAATGGCTATCGACACGACGAATCTGGGTCCTGGCAAATTGTTAAAAGTTTTCGTGTGGCACTCACCTTGTGAGAGAAAATAGGGATCCACCGACTTGTAGGTGCCCGACGATGGCGACAGATAGCCCAGGGTCATTTGCAGGAAGCCATGGTCCGTGTAAGCGGCACTGGGATACAGTACTCCTCCGCCATTGGGTCCCCCACCACCATTCGGGGGCGGTGGAGGCGGCGGCTGTGATCCCAGCTGCTGGGCTGTTGTTTCCGCAGAAGAGCTGCCGTAATGAGAGGCACCAGCACGTGGATGATGGCTGCCACTGGAAGTTGGATAGAGTTTCATTGATTAAGACAGACCAACTGTGGTAGTACTTGGGGAACACATACAACATTAGAGTTGAATATTGTTTCTTTTTTGGATAGAACTCAGCATAAAATGTATTTCACTATTTGTTTCACTTAAAAAACAAATCTTTAAATAACTTAAACAATTTATTGAACTAAAATCCCCTCTTACTACTCGAAAATGCATTCCAAACTTGATATTGAAATTATTATAAAATAAACTTTCAATAAATTGGAATTTATTCATGACTTAAAATTTGAATATTGAGGATACTTAAAAGTTTTTCGACTTGGTTGCATATTGAAGGAATATCCTTATGTTCTCTTAAGTTCTGTGACCGAACGGATACTTCGATGCTTGAATGCATTTGGTAATTCACCAATAATAGAATATATTTTACAATTTTTCACACTCATATGTTGCAATCAATTTAGATAGATCTTCTGGTGTTTTTCCAAAAACTTCTACTAATTTCTGGTAAATCATTGAAGATATTTCAGGCCCTAAAAGTCACTATGCTTTCAACGCACTTTTGATTTCATCAATTATTAAATTGCTTATGTTCAATAAACTTGCAATAAATGAATTTAGTTTGACATTTAATTTGATTAGTTCTAGCGTTAATTTTTTTTTTAATTCCTTCGTTCCCTAATTTATTTTCTGTTTGTTCAATTTTGGGCTTTTTTCTACTCTTTGATTTATGTTTGAACTAAATTTAATTTCTCTTTTATGCTTCAAAATTCTTAATTTCCCGTTAAAAATCTCTCGATTATCCGAGTTATATATCTTCACTAACCGTTGACTATTGTGCAGGGACTTGGCATAGTCCTCGTTGCCATATCCCGACGCTGCTGCACCCTGGCTGCCGCTGCGTGTCGATGCCGTCGCGGCTGAAGCTGCCGTGGCAGCCGTTGTGGGATGTGTTATCTGTGCCGTCGGATGATGCTGCTGCTGTGGATGCTGCTTCTGTGTATTATTGTCGTATGATGGGGCAAAGCTGCTCCTGCTGGCACCTTTCACCGCATTCTTGCCGCACTTTTGACTGTTATTGTTATTAATATTGTTACTACTATTACTATTATTCACATTATTATTGCTATTTGCATTGGGACTGGCACTGGCACTGGCACTATTCAAATTTTGAAACAATATATGCTCAATGGAGAATGGCGTTTTTGTGGTCAACATTGTGGTTGCACTGCCCTTATTGTTGCCATGTGCGTCCACGGGACTGCTCCTCAAACCGTTCTCATTAAGCATTGACATGTGTGTGGACATCAGATCGATTCGGATGTGGAGTGTGGATTGCGAATACGAATACGGAATGGAGCGGACTATACTCTCTCTCACTCTCTCTGTGTGTGTGTGTGTGTGTGTGTGTGTGCGTGTGTGTGTAGGGTTATGTCCTTGTGACGGAGAGACGCGCTTATGTTGTTTACTCGTTGACGGTCGCGTTGAGTTTGTGGCAATCACCGCACATCAACCAGCAAATTGCTCTAAACGAGTCTCCACGAGAGTGAGCGAGAGCTGCTGATGCTGAGATGCGTCCACAAATCAGAGATAGAGAGAGAGAGAGAGATGCGTTGCAGATCCTGGCAGCGGGTGGGGGTTGAGGTTGCAACCCACCCTCGCCGCCAACCCCCTTGCCGGGGGCCAATGCAGTTCCAGCCGCTACACTACGTTCCGTTTCGTTTTGCGGTGTCCGCTTAGATCCAAAATACGAGTCCTACCCCCCGGGTACCCCGTAATCCATGGACACTCTGCCTCTGACACACCCCCAATTTGCATGTTCTGTGCGCCTTCTTATGTGGGGAGTGGGGCATCCTGGCATGCTCTATGGTCGTCTCTTTCGCTCTGTGAATTTTTTCAATGAGATTTCTGCATGCCCTCTGCTGGCATCCGATCCGCGTTGTAGGAGCCTCGATTACCAGAGGACCTTAACTAGGTTACGAGACCCAGGGAATGGGCATCGGCATCAGAACGGACATGGAGATGGAGATGGAGGGTGTGTAATTTACGTGATGCTTTTGTTTAATTGACCCATGTTAACCGCAAATAATTTGCACAACTATGTGCCACGACAGACAGGACAGGTCCTGCCCTGTCCTGGCTGGCTTCTGCCTGGCTCCTGGCGCCATTTTGTGGCGCCCACCTCTGCGCTCCTCGATGTTTCCTGTTTCCGGTTTCCGGTTTACGCATAATTAACGTGTCATGGCCGCCATTGTTGTCGGAATGATGTGCATGCATTAAATTCATTAAATGCCACAATTATTATAATTGAATTAAATATTGACGGCAGAAGGCGGGGATGCCATGCCTCCTGTGGCTCCTGCCTGCCTTCGCTTTCCCAGCTCCCTACCACTGTCTTCCTCACTCTCTTTTTCCCTCAATCTCTCTTGCTGGCATGGCGCCTGCCTGCACAACTGTACTACTAATGAGCTGCTTCTGGTCCTTAATGAAGGGCCCCATGGAAGGAACTAAACAGAGAAGAAGCGCCCTCAAGATGTTCGCTTCGCCTTCAAATTGGTGAATTTTTTCCCTCGTTGTTGTACCAAAATATGTACTTGGATGTAATTCAATCAACATAGCCATAGTCATAGCCATACACCCACTTTTGGCTTTGGCTTTGGCATGGGCTGGGATGGCAGCTCTGTGGTGCTTGGGGCAGGGGGCGTGTTCTTTCGCTCGTCCCAAATGTTCAACCAATCAGCGTGCAGCACTTGTCAGGGTTGCAGGCAACAGCTATTCGTCCTTGTTTGTCCCACAGATGCAGATACAGGCAGCCCAACCAAAAGGTGTGAGTGGGGGGTGGTGTGCCCCTCCACCACACCACACCACCACCCTCTCTGTGGGCGAAGGGAAAGACAATAACGACACGGCAACGGGCGAGTGAATGTCGTGGATGGATGCGACCAAAAAGCAAGACAAATTTGCTCGTTTTATTAATAAAATAAGTCACGCAAAGTAAGTCGAACATCATTATTAGGTTAAAGCCCTAAAGCGGGCGCATTACGGGTGGGCAGGGCATTGCTAGTGGGGGTTGGTAGAGTAGACTCTCGTACTAAATGGATATGGGGGGAGGTGCAGTCAGAGAGCCCTATATTCAGGGCCCTATATTACTGTTTGGGAGATACATAGGTTGAAGTCTTGCACTTTTATTTGTGAACTTCAACCAATTTTAAATAGTTTGGAAGATTTTTAAAAATAATATTTAAGATGGAAAGCACAGCAGAGCAGATCGCTGCTAGTGCTCATATACTCGTAGTTTAGTCTTATATACCCTCGTTACCTTTTGTTATATTTATAGAATTATGATTTAAATATCCCTTACACTTTCCTGAAAGCATTCAAAAGAGTTCTAGCATAGAGTAGAGCCTGTCCACTGGTGCTCTCTGCAAACGCCACTCCACCCCAGCATCTGCCTGAAAGCACTTAACTTGCTCATCCTAAAAGGCGGAAAACCCACTCCCCACACACAGGTGGCTGCCGCTCTTAAGCCAGGTAAGCCAGGACTCCAAATCCACACACACACCACTTTGTTGTCAGCCCCATTGTGTTAGCCCGTTGACACACGAACGTGCGGAAGAGCGAAGTTTGTGTTGAAAATTTACTTAAAAAAAGAGTCCACTGCAGTGCAGTGCAGTGCCTTTGTTTGAGTTCTTTATTGATTTTTAGATTTTTTTTGTTTGTTTCAAAGATTCCCATGGAATTGCGTCTGTGCTTGTGTGGGGAATCGTTTAGTCTGCTTAATTTGTGTCTAGCCCTGTCTCTGATTCCGTTCCATGTTGCACGTGCCACCGCCATCGTCAAACCAGCTAAGCCTAATTTTTATAATAATAATAAAAATGTAGCTGCATCGCCGTGGCATCAAATTGCACCAATGCCACTTTGTGGTTACCATCAGAGCACAGGAACACAGGAGCTCAGGGCCACAGATGAGGCATTTCTCGGGGGCAATTACAACATTTTGTGTCAGTTTGCCCTGGCAAATCCTTTTGTCTTGTCGACAAGGATGATGTCTTTTGCTTTTGCTTCTCTTCTGTATTTTTTTTGTTAGCATAATTCCCTGAAATCAAAGCTGAAGTGTGTCAATGATCAGGTTACAAGTAAGGCCATGGCTCGGGGTCGGCATTCGGGGTCGTGCTCTTCCTTTGGGGTGACTGCCGCGGCGTCTCTTTTTAGATCCGTTTTCCGCATTTAAGTTTTGATTCTCGGTAAATTAACTTTTGATACAAGACAGCACAACACATCCTTAGGGCTGCTTTGTGTGCACAAGTGGCTACATCCTTAGTGGGATCCTGGGTCCATGGATCACCAGCAGCAAGTGGCATTTCCTTTTTGAGGCATACAAAATAGGGAAAGAAAGAAAATATGTTTAGTTTTACATGAAGAAACATTCTGGGAATATATTCAAAGATTTTTAGAAATTACGAGAAAAATGGGAACTGTATTTGGGAAGGAGAATCGGAAGGTAATCGAGGTATACATAGATTGAATGGGGCACCTATTAGTTTATTTTATAAAAGGCCATCAGAGGAAGCAATGCCTTGATTTTGTTACCCTTGGAAAATCCAAATAGTACTTCCTTTAACGACTCATTATTATATCAGAACACCAATAGTTCACTTTAATCTTTTAATAATTATAATTATGTATTTCCCTTTGCTAAGCAGCTCTTATGACAGTTTTTCCGCCCCATCAAATCCTTTTTTTCGCTGCATTTAAATATTAAAAATATGTTGGGTGGAAAATTGCCTTGTAACGCCCATTGAAAGTGCCATTTCCGGGCAAGTCCACGTTTTGATGTTGTCCCTCATTTCGAAAGGACTCTCTGTCCAATTTTGGCGACAATTACGCGAGGTAAATTCAATTAAAGAGCTGCACACACTACACTATATGACTGTGGAATCAAACAAATGTATCAAAATATCAGCAATGCCTTTCCTGCCCGACCCCTGCCTGCCACCACTCCGCTGGTCCTGCTGGTGCTGGTCTGCTTCTGCCTGATAAAATCGACAAAATGCCAGCAAATTACAAACTGCCCCTTCGACAAATCATCGCGTGTGCACATATTTCGATGTAATTTAATATGTGGCACGCGTTTTGGACAACTTTTCTCTATGCTCCGCACTGCTCGCTTACTGCTGCTGTGCTGCTGAATTTTCGTTTTACAGGGTATGCAAGGGTATACGAGGAGAAGCATTTGCGGAAACCTAAAGCCATTCAGTTCCGATGGGGTTTTATCTTTAAGAGTCTCTGAAAATTGGAAAAAGTCTTACCACATGCTAAACATAAATACAAATTACACAATGCGATAGATCTCGGAAGAACCTTCTTAATTAAATAAATATTACAGGCAGAATAAGATGAACAAATGCCACTAAAGTTATTTCATTTTGTTCTTAAAGCATAAGTATTGCTGAAATAAAATACAAATTAAATCCCTTTGCTGTACAAAAATAAAACAAAATTTCCCAATGGATACATCTTGGTTGTAACACTTCACTCGAATATCCTGGGTATTTTTTCTGTGTTTGTCGGTTCAACAAGGATGTTGTCGCTCTGGTATGGTTCGGGACTGGTTGTCCGGGTTCATCTACAATTGTTGCCAATGAGAGCAATTGTGTGCCCGCTAGGGGTGAAGGAATGGCATGATGGAATGGTCCTGCCCGTTGCCTCTTGTATGAATGTATGTATGTATATAGGAGGGAGGTGCATGGATAATTGCATTTGTTAGTGCTCTAATTGTTTGGGCGGGAGAGCGAGAGACCAACGGAGGGATTGGGAGTGGGAGTGGCAGGGTGCACAAAGGTTACTGTGCCTAGGATCACAACAAGAGAGTTTTAATAAGCAGCGGAACCCCGACCCCGACCATCGACCCGACACCCACACAATGCCATAATAAAAACAGAAAAAGTGGCTTTGAATAGGAATGCGAATACCAAAAAGAGAAGTATGAGTGTAAGTCTGGATGCGACTGCAAAAGTGGGTGTTTTTAATGATCCCTAATGACTACAAAAGACTCCACAATTAGTAAGAAAAATATTAAATTTATTATTACCTAAACTATTAAACAGTTTAGGATCTGTGCGGTCTGTATTTTCGGCATGATTGTTCCTACTTAAAAGATTATAAAATGGCAAGAAATAAATTTTAGAGATTTATATTAATGATAAAATATGGTAAATATTCCATAGCCTGAACTCAATCATGGCTAATCATATATATTGAAATTTCACTGAAATTGTAGAGTCTCTCAGACTCCATAGACTCTTATCCGATATATGTATGGGCATTTCTCTGACGAAGTCCACCGAGACCAATTCTGTCGCGATATTATGGTCTCGGTTTAATGAACGACAAATAATTTACCCAATTGATATTTAATTTCATTAACTTTGATGTGAAAACCGATGCAAATAAGCAAAAGTTCACTTTTTCAAACTTTGTTGGAATTTTTGTTTGTTTTAGCCATGTTTTCTATTACTATTAGTTCTTATAAAAGGGATGATTCTTGAGAATAGTTTTCCAAAAATCTCTCTTACATATTCAACAATCTAAAAAAATTATGAGAAAATTGGTTCAATCACGGCTAACGGTATATTTTTAACTGTTTTTAACCTAGGAATATTCATAATATTCATATAAATAAATTTAAACGAGAAGGAACGTGAGTCGCTTCTAGTCGCGACTCTACTTTTATACCCGTACTCAGTTAGCATATAAATTTGTGAGATTATGATTGAAATTTAAAAAAACGAGAAGGAACGTGTGAGTCGCTTCTGGACGCGACTCTACTTTTATACCCGTACTCAGTCAGTATATAAATTTGTGAGCTTATGATTAAAATTAAAAAAAAAATTTTAATTTTACATTTTACATTTTTTTATTAACTACATCTACATGTAAAATGTAGATAATACATCTAGAACAAATATTCTACATCTACCATTTAGATTCTACATCTTCTCCGCTAGGGGTTGCTCGCGCATTGCACAGGGCAGAGTGTGTGCGAGCGAGACAGAGAATGAATAGCGTCAGCATCGCCAGAGGAGGTGGGGGAAGCAACTGAAAATTAATTTCTTCATTTTGGCCATAATAATGATCCGATCTGTACCAGATTTGGCAATCTGGTAGATATGGTCATTCTCTACGATACTGCATTTTTTGTTTTATCGTATCTTTAAAATTGTGGATGCGACAGATTTTCGTTCTTTGTGAGGGCGGAAGGTGGCGGCGCGAAATTTTGAAATACACTTGGATCAGTGATATCACATGAGTCTCGAAACAAAATTTGGTTGCTCTAACTCTTATAGTCTCTGACATCTAGGCGCTCATCAAGACGGACAGACGGACAGACGGACGGACGGACAGACATGGCTCTATCGACTCGGCTATTCATACTGATCAAGAATATATATACTTTATGGGGTCGGAAAATGTTCCTTCTCTGCGTTACACACATTCACTTTTACCACAAATACAGTATACCCCTTAACTCTTTTTGAGTACGGGTTTATACTACGAATCATATTTTCCTAAAATCATAACCAATTGAAAGAGACATTAATGTCCAAAATGAACAGAGATTTGCATCAATATATTTCGCTGAAATCTGAGTTTGAATTGATTGCCGCGAAACCACTTCCATATTTGTCCCGTGCAAAAGACTTGGTTCAAAAACGAACAGTTGGCCACCAGTTATGGGGCTAGTGAAGAGGTAAAGGTACCTTTTCACAAAGATACAACTTTATTGAAAATCCATACCGTACCTTTTTTTATGCTTTCAATGCGTCCCGTTCGCCTTCAGAGAAACGCCCAAATGTATGTTATAGAATTATATAAAAATCAAATTAAATGACGACGACCATTGCATCTATAGATCAAATTTGAAACCTCTATAGCCGGAACTTCTCAATAAATCAATTTATTGGCCTCTACTTTACATACATACATATATGTACATATTTTTAATTTAAATTGTGAATTATTAAATATTCAATTATTAAATAAAATAAACAAGCATCTTAATTTCAATGATTTAGTTAGTTTTAATGGGGATAATTTTAGCAAGTGCCAAAAACAAATATCTTTATACACCAGGTATAATACCAGTATATAGGGATATATTTTTTCTATGGGACATTATTTTGGAGAAAAGTTCGAGTGTAATTTAAAGACTTTTGTGGGTACAATTGTGATTTATTCATACAAATTTCCCACTTTGCATATCCTCTATCCTTCAATCAGTTTTACCTTCAGCTCTTACTTACTCTTTACAAATCATATTTTGACCTCCTGCTTTTTACAAATCATATCTCGACCGTGCCCATGAAGTAAAAGGGCAGAAAAAAAAACAGAGCAAATAAGTCATCTACTGATTTTTGCCCCATCGTGAAGCATTTTTTTATTATTATATATTTATTCTAAAATAATTGCCAACACGTGCCCTATCAGCGTCAATCAAAACGCAAACAGAGAACTTGAGAGAGAAAGAGAGAGAGAAAAAGATCAAGCATCAGTGTAGAGGATGTGAGAATGTATGCGAGGAGAGCGAGATGTATGGAAGAGCTGCTTAAAGAGTCTTTGGGCAGAGGGAAAACGTTTTCGCACTTATGCACATCATTTAGTGCATTCACCGACAACCCGCCATACAGGGACACAAACACCCCACTCACACCTTCACGAAAGTACACTGCAAATTATACACTAAAAAAAAATAATAATACTTGCAATATTAAAAGAGTTTCCTGCATTTTACTTTTCTATGAAATATTCAACGCCAGAATCTTACCCTAAATTTAAGTATTTTCTCCCGGTGTATGTGTATTTACTCGGGTGGTTGTTGAGTGTCCGCGATAAGTAGCCGGCTAGCAACAACAGAACAGCATCTGATTTGGCGATAACGCCTCTCCTCCCCCCACCACCCTTGGGCAACCCACCCCCTGGCCTGCTGTCCTGTCACGCTGTGCGTTTCTGTGGCAATTTAATCAAATTAATTTTCTCACGTGTCGTGAGGTTCTCTCCCTGCTCTTTTGACACTCTCACAGCAGGTACACTGCAAAAGCCCTGTATTCAAAAAAAGGAAAGAAAAAGAACTCCACGGCTAATAGAAACGATGGACATATGGCCTAACCTCGGGTGGCACTGCACTGTGACCGCCTTCTTTGAAGTGATTTTTATTAGCCAACTGGAATTGGTGAATTTAATATGTACATACATATGTATACCTTTATATATAGTATGTACAATGAACATGCATTTATTTTATTCAGTTGATCTCATCATCTCATCGTTGCACTCTTCAAAAATATAGATTCCAAATACTATTACATGGAAAACGAATATAGAATAACCTGGAAGGCTGCCCTGAATAAATGCCGTGAGCCCATTTAGTGAGAGGACTTTAGCACTCCGCGGGGTGCTAAAGAAGGAAGGGATATATTGGATAGATCTAAGCGATCTGGAAAGGGAAGGAGAGTTTATTTCGGCCACTACTGGCATTAACGGATTTATTTATTTATTTCGATCACTGGCAGGAAAACGAACAAAATAACTCTGGGAAATCTGAACATTGCGTCGATATACATAACTTTAGCTCCGAAGCTCCAATGAACGACAGAGGTGTAGGTGCTGGGATCCTTCTTGGCCGCCATATAGTTGAACACTCCCGCCTCCCAGTCGCTGGCATACCCCTGATAAAACGAGTAGATTTTTCCCTTATCAGGGACAAGCGTAATGGGCTCAGACAAGGGCCAATGGGTCGTAGGTGCATGCCTTTTAATCTACTTATAGATTAAGGAATCATTAAAGTTATTCGACTGATTTTAGTTGTCAATTGCGTGCATAACATTTTATTATCAGTTCACAACGGACGGAACGGAAGTATAAATACCTCTACGGTACTCTGCTAACGCCAGTTCCTTTGTAGATTATATTCAGAGAAGTAGTTTCAATGCGGTGTTTGATTTTTTTCATATTATTGGCGATAGCCTCTGGGCGATCTGTGTCCGAGCATCGTGAGGTGAGTGAAATATTCCGTTTATTGACTGTATAAATAGTAAGAACATTTCGGTGCTCACCAATAGGTAGATGAATCTCAAAACAAGAGCGAAGGCTACTGTTATAAAGCTGTGAAACCGATCCTGGAGTACCTCGCCATCCTGCAAAAGCGAGTGGAGTCCTGTGAGGCCAAACAGCTGGCAGACTCACTCTCGAAATTGGCCCAAATAGACGAAAATTTGGAGACTCTGGGAAGCCAACAAGAGTTAGAAACGAGATCAGGGGAAAAATTTCATAAATTGGAGAAACAACTGGCTGCCGGATCTGCAGGACTGCAGCAGTTGGAAAAGAGCTCTAAGGAAAAAATTCAGGATTTGGAGCAACAATTGGCTGCTGTGCGGCAAGAAATGCACGAAAAGATAGGGACTCTGCAGGAATTGGTAAAGAGCTCACAGCGGAATGAAACAGAAAGAAAACCTAAACCTAAAGAAATCTTCAAAAAAATAGGTTCCAAGTACTACTACATAGAAACTGAAATAAAAACCAACTGGCACGGTGCCCGGAATAAATGCCGTGAGATGGGAGCCCATTTGGTGAGTCTGCAAAACGAGGATGAGTTGAATGCACTCAATAGTTTGCTGGACACTTTTGACTTTTGGATAGATCTGAACGATCTGGAAACGGAAGGAGAGTACATTTCGGACACTACGGGTATCAAAGGAACCTTCTTTCAATGGGAGGAAGGAGAACCTAATAACGATAGGAACTCCCATTGTGTCACATTATACCCATATTTAATGGTCGCCCAAGCATGCGATTTGACATATTCTTTTATCTGCGAGGCATCTTGGGTTTAATCCACATGACAATTGGAATCAAATTATATGTCGGTGTGAAAAATAAAACTCAATAAAAATATTACATATAACATTTAATGCAGGTGTGAAAATTGATTGTTTAGTTGGGCTGAAAATCCCGGCGGTACTGCAATACCGGGCCAACCCGCGACAGAGGTGGAGCAAGCCCCTAGCACTCCGTCTGATTCCAAAAATCAGTTTAACATTTGTTGTTCTCCAATGGAGAAACTATCAGATGTTAAGCTGATAAGAACAGATACTACACTTTGATCTTAGCCATAAGGCCGAGAAGCGATAACCTGAACGTGGAAATCATCCACCTCCTGATGACTGCATGGCTAGAACTAGTTGGGAATTATAACGACACAAACTGGGCTTAATTATTGTTGCTTGCTTCAAGGGGTTGGGATTTGAAAATGTTTAAAAACCCATTACAGGTATCTGCAATGGTTAGGCGGGTGAAATATCAGAAACTAAATAGAATAAGGGAATTATTTTTAATATATGACCGGAATCCACCATTAGATATCAGCAGAACCTTCCATACTTCAAGTAATTTAAATATAACAATTATTAATTAGTTTTAATATATTCCTTTTATTTATATGCGTTAAATTAGTGTGTTTTGTTTTGTAATGCTTCATTATAAAATACGTTAATGCAAAATGTGTACTCATTCCATGCCATCATCCGTCATTTCTAATCGTCACAATTCATCTCCTATGTACATATGTATGTACTCAAATTTATTGATTGATTGATCTGTGCTCCATTCATAAATAGTTTTTGTTTCCTTGAAGCGCTCTTTAAATGTTTTCCGCTTTCCCTTTTCTTCTCAGTCATTATTTTGTATTCTTTCGTTTCTGTTTTCATTTATTTATTTTTTTATCAAAATATATCAAATGCTAACTTATGTTTTAAAGCTTTCTATTTAGTTATTGTATTACAATTCTGTTAATTTCCATTATGTTTCCATTTTGTGGTGTTCTTGTTTGAATTAGACTTTCAATATTTAAAAAAAATTTGGCAGCTGCTTCTGGAGTCAATTGAAAATGCATTTATATGATTTGATTTGATTTTTGTCCGCTTTTCCGCCTTTAAATATACGAGTATGTATGTATGTGTATATGAAATTTATCTAGTAGTCAAATCTAAGCACTAGCCGCACGTTTAAATTCCTTTAGTTAGTTTTTCTCATTTTCTGTTAGCTCTCGTATTAGTTTATGTTTGATTTGAAAACATTTTTGATTGGTCAAAGATGGGATTTGGGACATTTATCCTAATCCAATGCTGTGTACGCGCTCAACAACAAAATCGATTCCCATTGGGTCTCGTACAATTAAAGGTTCAAAATTAAAATCAGTAAAATGAATCTTAATATATTCAATACTCTTATATTCATTATAAAATATATTCAGCAAGTTTCGAACACTAGAAGAAATGTGTACGAGTGTACTTTCCCAAACTGTGTTGGTAGTACAACTAGGAATCTCGGAACATATCGGATTACGATTTCAAGTGTATAAATATAAATTATAGCTTGAAAAGAAAGCATAAATAATATGTTTTTTTACAGACTTCTAACTCCCAAAAACTATTCAGCAAATTATGAACACTAGAAAACTATATGTGCCACTTCTCAACACTGTTTTAAGAGTACTTTTAGGATTATCAGAACAGATGCACATTCAAGTGCACAATGAAATTATAAAATTTATAAAAATTAAAAGCAAATCTTTTTGTACAGCACTTCTAAGTACACAAATTCTATTATATTTTCAGATTTTAATTTCATAGCGAACTGTTACCAGTAAAAGTTTTTCTTTCATGAAGACAACCAGTAAGTATGTATGTATGTTAATTAGTGTTATTACATCGTTAGGACTTATATTGGTAGAGTTTTTTTTCTGTTTAATTATCTTGGAAAAACGCACACCGAACCCCCGACCTCAATCAAGTCGCGTACACAGACTTTTCAACTTGTACTGTAGTTTATATGTTTATATCGCTAGTTTAATCATATAGTTTTTGTATTTTTGTTCAAGTTAAAAGCAAAGCCAAAGAAAGAGTATTTACAAAGTGTACGCATATATGTATGTGTGTATGTATATGGATCAAAGTGGAGACGTCATCAACTGACAATGCAATCGAGTTTATTATCTTTTAAAAATATATAGTAGGTATATATAAATTAATTGTTTAATCGTATAATAATTAACTTACATACAACTCGCTCAAAGTTGCTTGCAAAATGCTTAAAGAAAAACTCTTACGCGTCACAAGAAAAATATATATTAAGGGGAAAACATTCGAGAAAAACAAACAAAAAAAATACAAATAAAAAACCGAAATTTAATTAACTTTTCAATGAAACGTAACACCTACGAAAAAAGATGGGGCGTGGAGGGGTCGAGAATAAAATGCATCAACAATTTGCATTCATGTTTGGGGGCTTTATGGGATGGTCTTTTAGTTCAACTTTCTCTCTCATTCTTCCTTTCTTCCTTCATGCTCTTTTTTTTAATCCAAAACAAAATTTAATTTTGCCTACGATTTGAGGGCGCAAGGCGTTGTCATTGTTATTCTTTATATATGATTATTTTCAAACAGATCTCCAAATCGATCCCCAGGCGGCACTTATATATGTGAATATATAGTATGCATCTGAAAGTGTCTTTGGGTTCGCCGCCTGCGCCAGTCATTAGAGAGAGAGAGAGAGAGGGAGTTTCCAAATGCTTAAACGTACATGTTTTAAAATACTAAATAAAATATATAGCATGTAGTATATAAATCGCTGCTGGATCCATTATTATATGTGATTATACGTATATATAGTAGAGGGGGATATAGCTGTCTGTCTGTCTCATTATTTCGATGTTATTTAGTTGGTAATTTTTGTTGTTGTTGTTGTTGGAGTTTTTGTTGCCTTAAGTTCTATTGGTTTTGTGAACGAGATTCGAACATCGCTGTCACATCGCGTATTGAGAATTGTGGTGAGATCTTTTCTCTGTTGCTGTAAGAGGTACAAATTTGACATATAAATATTTATATATATATAAACAGAAAGATCAATATGGCATATTATCATTTAATACTCACTTGGCGCTTGCATTGCTCTCGGCTGCCAACGAATTCCTTTGTGGCATGCGCTCACGTGGCAAAGGCTGCGGCGGTGGGCCACGCACCACACCAGACGACGACGACGACGACGATGATGATGATGATGATGGTATCGAGGCTGCTGATGATGGCACTGCCTTTTGGTTGCCATATTTCTGGGCAGCTGTCTTTACACTCAGCAGCGTTGCACCTGCAGCTCCAGCTCTATTATTGGTATCACAATTTTGATTCTTCTCATCGGAAATGCTACGTACACGCTGCTGTCCATGCTGCTGCTGTACCTGCTGCTGCTGTACCTGCTGCTGCTGTCCATGCTGCTGCGATCCCACATAATCGCTGGGCACTGTGTGTAGTGTGCTCTCAGAGCCACCGCCTGGTACACGGGCCAGCTGCTTCAGATTCATGTCCATATCCTTTTGCAGCGAGTGCATATCGCCGCGTGACTTGGACTTGATGCGCAACGATTCTGTGGCGTGGAAATTACTGTCATCCGTGGAGTTGAGTTCCGTTTTGGAGCGCGACTTTAATGTGTCGCCATGGTATTTCTGTGTCAGCTGCTGGCGTCGCTCCTCCTTGATCTTCTCGATGCGTTCGCGATCGAGTATCACGCCCGTGACCACACTCTTGCGTCCGACAGGTGGCAGAAGAAACGGTGTAGCTGATGTGGTTGCCGCCAGCTCTTTGGGTACATTATTTTGGATGAGTGAAATGCGATTCTCTGTGGTGGGAGTGATGGCAATTGCTTCAGGTTCAACGCCACCGCCACCACCACCACCACCGCCACGCTTCTGACAGATCTCCTCGGTGATGCTCATACCCGGCAGCCGTTTGGGTGGATTCAAAGTCTTGGGACGCGTAAAATCAAAGCTCTTGCGCCGATTGTTCATCTCTGGCAACTCGGGCAACTTGTTCAGCGACAAATCCTGCAACTGCTTGCCCCCAAACTCACGCACAAACGCATTCTCGTCCAGCGAACGTGTTATCTTCTGTGCATTGTTCAGTTTCTTAAGCGGCACCGGCGCGGGCATTGCCTTGGGCATGGACAGCGGCACACTCAATTCATTTGGTTTCTTCATGGAGCCACCGCGCACAGAGAAATCAAAGCTGGGCAACTGTTCGACGGGTGAACTCTCGAATTTATTGGCCAACTCCTTGACACTGAACGATGGCGATTTGCTGATTGGCATGGCTGCTGGTGCCAGCTGGAGTGCCGTATGCTCCTGCTCCTGCTCCTGCTCCATGGTGTCCGTGTCGGTGTCGGGCAAACTGTCAAGGCTATCCAATTCGATTCGATCAATGTAGTTCATATTGTTGGGTTGTTTTGGTTCTGGCTCCAGATTGAGTTTCATTTCCTCGCCACGTAGATTCTCGTAGACTGTTTTCGGTTTTCGTAGCTCAATGTTTTCGTACAGCAACTGGGATTCGTGCTCATCATCCAAGAGCTGCTCCTGCTGCTGCTGTTCCTTTTCAAAGAGCTGCACCTGCTGCTGCTGCTGTTCCTTTTCCAATTGCAGCAGCTGCTGCGTCATCTCTGCCGCCTTGCTGGCACACACATCCTGCTCCTCCTCCTCGATCTGCTTCAGGCAGGCTGGGGTTGGCCGCGTCTCCTGGTCTCCTCGCAGCAGCATCATCTGATTGACTTCCGTTACCGAATTGCGAAAGAGCTTCACCTGTTCGTACACAATATTCTCATCGAAATTCGTTTCCAGCAGCAGAGGCTTCTGCGGTGGCTGTGGCTGCGCCTGCGGCTTCTCCTTCTCGGGCGACTTGTATGTGATGCTTATGGTTGACTTAATGGGACTGGTGGCTGCCGCCAGCAGTTTGTGCAGCCCATTGCTGGGCGTCTGCTCAAAGTCCTCGTACACCGGCGAGCTCTCCTCGGTGGCCAGCAGCGAGTGCATGCTGAGATGTCGCTGCAAATGCTGATAGCCGTATTCGCTGGGCGTTACCGACTGACTAGTGTTGTCCGTGAAATTTGAATTGTTGGGCGACGCTGCAGCTGCAGCAGCTGCTGCCTGCAGTTGTTCCTTCACGGGCAATGTGGCCGCACGATTTGTGGGCTGTGGCAGACGTGGCTGCAGTGGTTGCAAATCCAAAGATAACTCTCGTTTCAGGGCATTCATATCACGCTGTTCCAGCTCCTGCAGATTGTTGAACTGAAAGGGAGTTGGTTTCGGATCGTTGGTCGCAGAGAGAGATCTTTGATTCACTTACCTGCTGTCCCAGACTCTCATGAGAGCTGCCGCCGCCCATTAGCAGCTGCTGTTGCATATTGGAGGATACCCCCGAGATGCACGACATGGCTGAGGTTCGCATCAGTGGCTCCATATCGTATTGGGGTGTGGTCACAGCCGAACTGTTCTCGGAGCTCTCCTCCGTGTCGCACAACAGCAGGCTGTAGCGTGGACTCCGCTGTGGTGTGGTCGGTGTGACCACCGACAGCTTGCCCTGCGAATCGCCGACATCTAGCGTCGGCTTGCTGCGCATGGGTACCGTGTTATTGCTGAAAGAGATTACGGGGGATTGCTATAGCTGATATTCAAAGGAGGGCTTAGCTCTTTACTCACTGCACTGCAACACGTGGCGGCGGTGGCGGCTGCTGATGCTGCTGCTGCTGCTCTGGTTGCTTGGCTCCGCCTTGTTGCATGAACGTGCCCTGGTAGCTGAATCTCTCCTTGGCCGCCTGCTGCTCCTTGCGCTTGGCACCCAACTGCACCGACGGATAGCTATACCGCGCCGAGGCAGGCGATGTGGCTGCCGGCACATGCGCTCTGGCCGGCTTTGGGGGCGGATGCACTTCCACGCTGGCAAACTGCTGCTGCACCGTCGGCGCATGCTCCGGCGTGCCGCAGTCAATGAACTGTATGTCGCACAGCTGATCCTCCAGCTTGTAGCGCTTGCAGCAGTTCTCCGCGCCCGCTGGCTCATGGCCACAATGGTGCTGGGGTCCGGGCTGTGCCGTTGCCGCTGCTGCCACCACAGCGGTGGCTGGCAATGGCAGCGGCAAGGTGCGCGCCGACGAGGGTGACAGTAGATTGAGACGCGGCTGCTTCTTGGGACTGGGATTAACGCTGTTCGTCTGACTGGAGAACTCCTCGGGGCGGGCACGCATTATCCTGCGTGTGGCACAGCCCGAGGCGGGCGGCACATTCTCTTGCCCACACGCGGCGAACTGACCAGCGATTCGCTCTCCGAGAAGATGCGCATCTCTGGCTCCTCGCGATCGAAATTCAGTCCCAGCTCGGAGAGCTCACGCGATGGGCAGGTGGTCATGTGTCCGCGCTGCGGCGACTGCAACAGATCAAAGTACGAGTCATGGGAGACGCTGCGCGAATGGCCCACCGTCCGGAGGCTGTCAATGGAATTGGAGCGTATGCACAGCTCCATGGGCTTGGGCTCACGCTCGTGTGTCGTCTCCAGCAGCTCAATGGACTTGGGTTTGTCGTGCTTCGACAGCTCCTTGCTGGCATGCGCATGGGAGGCCTGCACAAAGCTGACGCGTGAGGCAACGTGAGGATCCAATTTGTTGCCGCCCGTTTCATGGATGATCTTGTGGCTGGCATCGACATTGCCCTGCCGCTGACTGCGCGTGAATATCGACTTCCAGGAGGGCGTCTTGTCCGGTTTGCGTTTCTGCCAGCTGCGTGGCGCCGACAGCACTGTGTGATATTTGTCCGGCAGACTCGAGGGACCACCGCCCACCTCTATATAGGAGCCAATGTTGGTGGCCGCATTGCCAGCGTTAGCGGCAGTGTTGGTGTTGGTGTTGGTGCAGCTGCTGCTGCCACTAGCCAGCATGCTAATCGGCAGCGAATGCTTCAGATCTCCACCCTCGATGCGCGAATGCCGCTCCTGGGCCTCCTCCAGGCTGATGAGCTTCGCTCCGCCCGTACTCAGGCTCTTGGGCCGCTCCACCATGCCCAACGATTGATCCTGTTCGCGTTGCTCCACCAGCAGACTCTCGCAGTCGGTGAGCGACTCCAGACGCAGTTCACCACCGCCCGGATGCAGTGCTGCTGCCACGGGCAGCACACTGTGTCGCTGGGCATCCTCCAGTGCATCGAATATGTTATGGCAATTCCGTATCAGGTACTCGGTGACCACAGCCTGGACGCCAACGCCACGCAGCGCGGCCACACCGCCAGACTCGAGGGCGGGCGAACGCAACAAATTGGGCGCCCAAACAATGGCCAAATTCTTGTCCGTCATGCCAGTGCGTTCGTGATGCTGCGACACCTTGTACAAATGTTCAGCCAAATATTTGAGGGTTCTACGGAGTGGGTGGAGAGAGAGAGGGAGAGGTGTAATTGTTATTTAGAAAGAAAGATCTTCTGCTGCTTCTGCTACGACTCCTACCTGTAGTGTGGCGGCGGCAGCTTCAGTACGGTCTCCTTCATTAGCCTTAGCCGCTCATCCGCCTCATCGGCCTTCACTTGAATGGCCTCCACAAAGTTATCGTACAGCTGGTAGGTGCACAACGGATTGGGCAGCTCACGGAAATACATTTTCAGCAGCGAACTGACGGCGTGTATGTCCTGCTTCATCTCCGGATTGCCCAGATCTGGCACGCGTTCCTCATCAAAGGCGCGTCGCAAACGCTGAATATTCGAGGTGATGCCCGACAGTCGATAGATGCCGTCGATGACGCCATAATTCTCAATGAATTCCGCACACGAACGCAGCACCATGGGTATGTCCTGGCCGCTATTCAGCAAATGTTCCGACAGATCGCAATTGAAGACGCGTTCGCGATAAATGCCGCTCTGTTTGAGGCGACGGCGCGATGGACGCGACAGTATAAAGGATCGAAAGAAGGCTATCAGTTTGCCGTGTTTGCGCAGCACTGGCT
This sequence comes from Drosophila subsilvestris, assembly GCA_035043285.1. Lineage (NCBI taxonomy): Eukaryota > Metazoa > Arthropoda > Insecta > Diptera > Drosophilidae > Drosophila > Drosophila subsilvestris. The sequence continues at coordinate 77,543 of JAWNNB010001178.1, forward strand.
TTGTGGGCGACGCATCCAGATGGCCCACTAGGGGCGCTGGCATGGGGAAATTCCGCGGCACCTTGTCCCCGATGGTGGCCACACACGACTGCGGAAAGAAGCCCACCTCGTAGAGGGACTTCTGCAGATGGGACTTCTTGCCACGCCACCAAATCGATTCAGCGGGACTGGGCATATCGATCACCGATATCATGTCGCCCACCTCGATATTGATTTCATCCGGTGCCTGAGCCTGATAGCGCCGCACGCCATAGGCCGCACCCACCGCCGGTGTGTTGATGGTGCGCTGCGTCTCACCATCCGCCAGGGGCAGGCGTCGCCCCTTATTGTCCAGCTGCAGCCACGTGAGTATGGTGCCGCAGGTCAGCGAATCGGAGGCTATCTTCGAGAAGCGCTCCAGGTACTTGCCCACCGCATACTCCACATCCGTTTCGCTGGGCAGCTCCTCGGCCAGCTCGGCCATGTTGCGCAGGCCACTGATCTTGCGATCGTACACACACCGATGCAGCATCTCGTCCAGCAGTTGCATATTCTCAAAGGATCGCTTGATCAGAAAGGGCTCACAGCGCTGCGGACAGACGCGTATGATGAACCAACAGCTCTCCGGCGAGAAGCTGCGCAGCGAGCTGTGCGGCAGATCGCCGCCAATCGATTGGGAGGCAATGCTGCTGCTGACCATATGCTCGGATTTGTCATCCAACAGCTGCACCGCGAGCGGTCCCAGTTGCACGCGTTCGTAGTGGAAATGTGCGCACTCCTCCAGCTTGGGAAAGCGACAGGATTTCTGTGGGGCACAGCCAAAGAGTACAAAAATCAGTCGAAATTCCAAATGCGAAAAAATTAATCCTGTGTAGACTTACCGATGTGGTCAATGGTTGCACTGCCATATGCTGACGACTGGGCTTTGGGGGCGGTGGCCCCATTGGCACGCCCAAGCCGAGTCCCAGTCCCAGCGGTGGACTGCAGCTGGAGGATGCCTCTGTTGAGGCATTGGAGATTTGTGATGTGTTCATGGAAGCAAACATCTCCTGGTAGCTCAAGCCGGGCAGACTATCGGCTGGCATTATTTTGAAATTTAGTTGTGCGCTAATTGCCGCCGCTGGTGCATCCATTTCGAACTGCAGCGCTGGATGATGGGCATCCTTTGCAGTGTGTGATGTATGATGGCAGGCAGCAACGCCAGCAACGGCAGTGCCACTGCCACTGCCATCGGTTGTGGCCAATGATGCATGGGAATGCAGCTGTGAGGCCAGGGATGTGCTCACCTTCTCCGACATTTTGCAGTCTCTTTGGGTACGTCTCTACGCAGGCAGCAGGAACAGTTGCAACATCTGTAAAAACAAACCCACCAAAAATAATATCAGATATTAGCAGATATTCGCAAGTAATTTTCACAGTTCTGTAGACCTTCAAAGATCGTTGATTCTCCCATCAAACCATTGTCTCAAACAATGGGACCCCCCCCCCCCCCCCCCCCCCCTATCCAATTATTATTCTGCTTCTCTCAGCTTTGCCTTTCGTTTTCATTTGCATATTGCACAGTGCACAGTGCACACTTAACAGTGGGTTTAAAAAATATATGCACATGTCTAGGGGTATTGCCACGTAATGACAGTAGAACTAAGGCACATAATGCTCACAGAGACGCCGAAAAGTCTCAGAAAAATGTTAGTTAAAAGCAGCACAGCGTTCGCGTTACTTAAAGCTGATTCTCACATTAAGCCCACACAGTGAAGCCCCCAAATTGAAGGCAATTGTATGGAAAGTACTGCCTACATGTCTGTCCCGCCTCCCGAGGCAACGTTTAAGCATTCAATGCTCGTTTAAGCCCACCGAAAACTGCGTTTACTTTCTAATGGCACGCACGATCTGTTTCTTTTATCAATTAACCCAAAACCCCAAAAAGCCACCAAAACGTATGGAACGGAACCAAAGCCCCACCGCCTGACTGCCTGTCTGCCAGGTGCCCCGCCTCTCTTCTATACGTTCTACTTTTTGTTGGTTGCCTGGGAGGTGTGAGAGAGAGAGAGAGAGAGATGCTGCCCACCACACTCTCTCTTCCTGTACGCCAGACTCCACACTCCACCTCTCTTTCTCTCTGTGTGCCGCTGCTGTGCGAAATGCAACGAGAATAAGGTCAGTGGCTCAGACATCCTTTGTGGCATGGAATATATGGATGTGGCACATGCAACTAAGCGCACTCGTATGTATCGCATCGCATTGTATTGTATCGTATCTCTTGCTATAAGTATGTACTATAAATATATTTATTAAGTTAAAACCAGTTGGGAGCATTGGGAAATGCGAATGCAGCCAGGAGGACTCTGTGACGACTCTCTGGATAAAGAGTTATGGTAAGACTCTTTCTTTGGTTACACAATTACAAGAAGCAGAATAGTAAGAGTATTTCCATTATATTAAGTATATATTGTTACAGATTGGAGTTGCTCAATGAAGTATAGCCACATTTAGACTTTGTTTTATACAAATTAATTGCTTTACTGTCGAAAAAATCAAAAGAAAATAATAATATATAATATTATTTCTGCTTTAGGGATTAATACAAATAAATAATTTCTGCCTCACTTTTCCACTATTTTGTAAATAAAAAAAATAAAGAAATAAATTTATTTTTATAGAAAAAATAAAATAAAATTAATAAAATAAAATTCATCTATGTATTTATGCTTCCTGTCCAGGGTATCAGCATCTTTGGAGCTCAATGAATTATTTCTTTACTTTTTCCTTTCTTGTTTTGGCTGATCATGGTGTATGTGGGATAGGGGTTGGGGGATGGATGCCTAGCGGTGGTTCTGATTTACAGGCGACACGAAATGCAATCGCCGGCAGGCTTTGGAGCATTTAAACTTTCATAAATTAAACAGACAGACGGGCTGGAATAGAGAGTGGGGTAAGCAGAGGAGTTGGAGCAACAGAAACAGAGAGCCAGAGAGACAGAGGCCCCACTGGTCCACCGGTCCACCGGTCTACGGGATGTGCCAGACGCGACAGAGACGACAGACACCAACGAAATCATAGAGCGGGACGGGTAAACGGGTTTTTCAACTCTCATAGGAGAGGAGAGTTGCAGTACCCCCACCGCCTCCCCCTGGCAATTGGGAAGAGCGAGAAAGAGAGGGTGAGAGACCATGCTCTGGGGGCCGTTCATCAAATGCAGCAGGCAGCAGCAGCGCAACAAAACTATTAAAGAAAATGTTAACGCTAACGGTTTCAAAATGCAGCCACATAAACAAAACGACAAACAAAAACAAAAAACAACAAAAAAATAGGAGAAGCGCAGAGAAAATAAATGACAACAACAACAAAAATAATCATTAAGTGTGCATATAAAATTGGATTTAAACAAACGGCAACGACCTGCCAGGGAAAAATAAATAGACAACAAAAATAATACGACTAGAGATTGATCCCATACGACTAGGCGATACCCATTAAAGACGAGTTTAGTTCCATGTTAAATAAATGAAATATGATTTAATTTCCCTACTCCATTCCTATTAAGTGGGGAAAATATTGAGTTGGGACGAGTTCTTAAGAAAATATCAAATGCCTCAAAATGTTTACACTACTTCACGCTTTAATCATAATTCAATTGTGATTACTTTTTATTATTTTCACATGTAATATTTGTACAAATAAGAGCTCTATATTTATCTACATATATTTTCCAGTTTGAATAGACTATAATAAATATTTCATCAGAATCTGCAGCACAGCACAAAACCCATCTAGCTATAGCCAAGATCCAAGATCGCCAAGATCCAAAAACTATACCAAAAGAATAGCTAAAAAAAGTCTAGATGGCATCGATTGTGAATTAATTGCATATAATTGTAATATTATAGGTCCACAAACACCTGACCGCTATAGTATACATAAATACCCAGAAACACATCCAACATACCCTCCTCATGCCCTACAAATATGAAATGTCAACGACCTGAGCGAGTGGGGGAAATCAAAAGATCTAGCCATAAAAATGTCTGTTGTAATCCGTTACGTTACCCAAAATATGAATCAATGTATCAAATAATCAATGAGTGTGCGTTAATATATCAGAATTGCTGTTCTTTCCCCTCCCCCACCATTCCCATGTCATTCCAATGAATTTCCAAAGCTTTTCTATTATTCTTTGGGTGGATGTGAAATCTCTAAAGAATAAAGTTTATGGTTTTATTTTTTTGTAAATATTACTGGGCATAAAAATAGCTAAATAAGAAAAATATCTATAAGGATTGAATTATTTATTTTCATTAATGCCATTTGTGAATGATCCGCAAAGGTGCAGCTGTCTAAGGGTATGTCTGTATTATTCTCACAACTTTCCTAATCTGTACATCTGCTGTAGTTATTTTTGCTGCAGAATTATGTAATCAAGTAACAAACAAGTGTTTAAGTGGCTTACAAAAAAACAATGCAACAATTGATTGCATCAAAAGTTGTTTGGCATCTCCTAATAAGAGTTATGCCTCAAAAATTACATAATACACTGCCTGAAGATTATCTCTGCCTTAAAAAAAAACAAAAAAAAATATATCCAAAAAAAAAACAAGAGTTGTTTGTGGCAGCTGCTGTGCATATTAAATTTTGTCGATTGCTCGATTGCCCGATTGCACTTTGAGGTCGAAACGCCAAACTCCAATGAAGACATTTTCCCAGCCTCAAAGCTACGTTTTTTTTTTGGTTCATATTGCTACAGATAGCCCAGAGAGCCGTGAGCAGAGAGCCTCACTTTCTCCAATCAATTAAACAACATTCAACAGTGTCCATGTCCAACAGTTAGATCCCATGTCCGAACTTTGTTTCGGGTTAAGACATTTCAATCGAGAGACTCATTTAATGCTTTGAAATAACATAATATTGGACTTAATGGTTAATTGCTTTTTTAATGACTGCGTTTTTAGCTCTACTTTAGCCCAATTTGCTTCCTCCTCCAGTTAACCCAACGTTGGTTATCTTCTGACCCAATTGATGGAGAAACTGAAAGCTAAAGTCACATTTGACAATGATCCATAAAGAAAGAAAAAAGCAAGACTGGAATTGGAGTTGTTGGTGCGTGAGATGGAGGAGAGTGAAGTCTCTAACTAGATTCTAGAAAGAGGAGGAGGAGCAACATGCCACATCAAGTGGCATAAAAGCTAGTTGTTGTTGTTGTTTGTGCTAATTTACGGCCCAAAGTGGGTCACTCGTTCAGTTCACTCGCAGAAGAGGCAGTGAGCATTTTCTAGAGCAAACAATTGCAGTTGAATGATGTCGACCATAAAGACTTACGGCTACGGCTAAATGCATGCATAATATGTGTGCTTAAAACTAGCATTCGTCTGTCAGTCCAGTCAGTTCAGTCAGTTCGCTCGACATTCACTCACTCAAACGACAAGTGCCACATAAAGAGGCTGCTGCCTGCTGCTGCTGCTGCCTGCCTGCCTGCTTGAATGATGTACATCTAAATGAGACGGATAAAACAACGTGCGGCAATTAAATAGATCTTTCTTGCTGGTCTTGCCTTGCTGCAGCTCAAACATTTTCAGCTTAATTACGGGAGTTTCTTAATATTTATGACAGCAGTCCAGCATCCTGAATGTACAGCCAGAGTCTTTTGGTTTAATGTAGTATTAATTAGATCATAAGATCTTAAGGAATTCCTAGCAATCAGCAACTAGTTTGTAGGAATCCAACATCCTGAATGTAGATTCTGGTTTAATTTAGTGCTAATTAGATCTTAAGATCTTAAGAAATTTCAGAGCAATGCTCTGTCTGGGTTAAAACCATTTCAAAGAGCAAAAATCTGCTCCTATCTGGTGTGTACATACTGTACATACAATAATTAGAGCAGATAGCTGGTTTTAAACCATGAAAAAAAAACCAGGTGGGTGCAACTTTTGATAGAAATTACAAATATTTAAATAATTTATTAAATAGTCGTTTTAAAATACAAACATACTGAAATTAAACATTTTGAATGCAACCCATATTCACCATAAATATAAAAAATTTCAAATAAAGTTTATAAAATTTGAACGAAATATATTTAATTAAAATATGAAAACATTTGTTTTAGATGTAAAAAATATTTTTTAGTATAAAATAAATACATACACATTTTTTGTAATATGAAATATTTTTAATTAAATATGAAATACGAATTATATTTAAATCAATTATGTGATTTTCTATTATTTATTACTTATGAATAATAAAATTGCATGTTTTTTTCTCTGTGTGTTCGATACATAAATAATTTTATAGAAAGAGAGCTTCCCTTTCCTTTCCTATCAACATTAAGTGTCATGCTAAAATTGACCAATTTCTGCTTATTAGATGACTCTCGTTAACACTCATTTGTATCCACAAATGATTCATATTTAAATGTGGATGAATGATATATGATATATGATACTTAACCTAATAAGAGAATGGAGCCGCAAATGAACGTAAATAGAATACAAAAAATGACTAATGGCTGAACCTCACAAACTGATTAAACGACGGGACCAATTTATGACCGATCCTATAAACTATGCGATCTGTCGCCCCATCTCTCCCCCACTCTCCTAGCGATACGAAAATCATGGAACAAATTGCAGCCCAAGGCTAATCCGGTTGCTGTTTTCTGTTTTCCCTTCATCAGGTTTCATTTCCCTCGCCTCCCCCCCAATGGCTCTATGACTGTTTGCTGTTGTCGTTAATCTGTTGAACAGCATCGTCGTATCAATCTACGCCCCACAGAGATCGACTGACGACAGACAGGCAGACAGATCGCAGTGGCACTTGTACGGGTGCCACTGCCCCACTGCCACCATGCCACGGCTACTGTTCGGAGTGCGGAGTGCCAATGTTCAATGGTAATCTGATCGCTTTGGTTGACTCATCATAAGGGGGAGATTTGTTTACATTTGATATGATTACAATATATATTGTTTACAGGGTACTTGTGGGAGTACAGAGGGTACAATAGTATGTATGTATGTGACAGTCAGAGAGCGTCAATGGTTATATTCATTTGTATGGGAATTTACAAGCAGAAAAGTTGCTCCAAATATTTTTTTATAATCTCTAAAAAATTGAGGTAACTACAATTTGTAAGCAATAAATCTACATTTTGGTATAATTATACACATGGTTATTAGCTACCTTAATACCAAAAATCTTAACTATTAGATGAGTATTTCTTTAAAAAATAAAGGTTCCTTTTTGTACTATTTCCTTCGTCAGATACATAAGATATTCAATTATGTATGTTCTCTTCAGTTTATTCAATTATTCTGAATATCGCCCAAATATGAGCTCGAACATGTTTTCAATTGGGTTTCTCCTCGTGCAGACCAATCGATACCCCCCACCCTGCAACGAAAACCTCTTCTGAATGACTCACAATGAAAAGTATTGCGAGCCCGCGCACCCCGTTCTGGGGGGCTACTAAAAAGAGAGCAACAAATGCAATTAGTCGTAACTGGCATATTAGTCAACGCTTTGCTCTTGGCCTCCTCTTGGACTTGGAGTTCGCTGTTGGCCCAGCCAGCTCTTGGGGCGTACGATTTCATTATATCTAACCAACGAACACAGCCTTTAGTTTACACTTACACACACACGACACACATGAAAGGGGCAGACCCCTCGGCGGACAGCTCTTAATTGTTGGAGCTTTTCGAACTTCCGTTCACACAATTATGCACACACGTAGCACACATGTGGCCTGTTACACAGCCACCAGACCGGACTTGAACAAATGTACCTATAAAACAGGTGCCTGTCCCATAGCAAAAGCTTATGAAAGATCGAGAGAGAAAACTTGAAGCGGATGCATGGCATTTGTATACCCTTAGCCATTGCAGAGTGAAAATACTTAAATTAGGAATGATTCAAGCTTGATCAAGACTTGTTTTACAGAACCTTCTTTAATGTTAATTCTTTAACTTGCAGTTAAACTCTTGAGCTGTATGCCGCCTATGTTAATCAGCACTAAATCTGAATGATAGATAAGTGACAAAAGCCCATACAGGAAGAGCTTACACACGAACATTCTAGGAAGAATTGTTTTATCTGTTAGATGTATTATTGCAAGATCAGTTATCTGGTTGCCAAATGGTTCTCAAATCATTTATCTTTGACTTTGATGATTTAAAGGTCAGTGTAAAGATAAAAGCTTATCTAAGCAGACCTGTGGAAGCAGAAATAAACTCTCAATGGGGAAGGAAATCTACCCAAATGCAAGCTCAAAATATTATATCTACCCATGGCAAAACATAATTATAAGCCCAAAACCAGTAATACCGAGTCATCAAATCTTTATGAAACAAACTTTCAACCTAACGAGTATCTTCATACAAAAATTACTCATTAAGATACATTTGTAAGGGAATTACGCAGAAAAAACAGAAATAGTTCATCAGATAAAATAGGGGAAAAAAGTAGAGAAAATAAATAACAAAGAAAAAGTTAGAAAGGAAAAGCGAAATCGTTTGGATGTAAATTTTCTACTTTGACATTTTGCTTGCAGAATTTCGCTTGGGTATGGGCTTTTGCCTCGATCCCCCCTGCTCTCTATAGAGAGGCACAGCCCCTGGCCCACAATGAGAGGCCAACTATAAAACCTAGCCTCCTAATGTCATTTTAACGTTGACAACAAAACAGGTACACCATAAACACACACACACACATGCATAGATAAAAATACGCACACACAGATACTTAGAGCCAACAAAAGTTCGTATATTTTTGTTGTATTTAATGGAAGTGAAAGTTTGATTTTTGCGAGTAAAAATATAGAAAAGAAAACACGGGTGGACACAGGCGGCATATCTAAATATTTTGATATTTCGTAGCGCCAGCCAGCAGCAGTAGCACATGCCAAATATTTATATTTATATAAAAAACAACAACAAAAAAAGATAGAAAAAATCGAAAGTAGAAAAGAAAGATGGGAGGGGAGGGGAGGAGAAACAAAAACTGTAGAAAAGTGGTACAATAAAAATTCACATTCAACAAATATGCGAAGCAGCTGCTGCCCCGGCTGGAGGAAAGCAACGATACAGTGCCAAAAAATATTTAGAAACAAACGTCAGATATGCAGATACAGATACACATACCATAGAGACAGACAGACAGAAGCCGGCCGTTTAAACAATTTAATTTAATTATTATTCATTTCTCTACGAGCAGCAGGCAGGCAGCAGACGGCGACCGGAATATGAGTGCCTCGTGCATATAATAAATTGTTGAAATAAAGTGTTGAATTTCAATAAGAAAGAATAACAGCAATAATAATAATGAAACGAATAACGAACAACGATCGAGGGCAATTGGCACAAGCGTCGAATGAGAGTTCCATAAACAAATAAAATACACTAAACAATGCGTTGAATAAATATTGTTTTTGTAGGGTATTTGTGTGATCTACCATAATTGTGAGCGCTCGTTAAGCATTCTAAATCGATGGGAAGTACGATGTAATCTATAGGAATTCGTTTTTTTACTTAATTATTATTTATATCATTATTATTATTTATTTTTGGCATAATTATTTTTTGTACAATTTAAGCAACTTTCTAAGATTATTCTCCAGGGTTTATTTGTGTAGCGATTGACGCAATTAAAACCATAAATTAATATAAATGTAATTAATGGCTTAGAACTATAATTAGTTCATGCAAATCCCTATCCGTTCTCAATTGTATTAGCTATTCTACATATAATTCTCTTTGCCTTCCAGTTCATTGAAATATTTTCCTCTATAAAGTGTGTGACGGCAGTATCTATCTATCGAACTGCAATTTAGATTATCCTGTGCATAGGAATTTGGTATTTGAAAGACTCTATCTTTAGAATATCTATTAATACAACAAAAGAAGAAGCAGCAGCAGCAGAGGAGGCAGCAAAATAGTTGAGAGCGTGACAGGAATTCCTATGGTTTATTTTCTCTATAAATAGGGCATTGATGAAGTCTGATCACACGACTCAAAAGTAAGCAGATAAAGAAAGAGATTTCACTTTTCACTGATTCAAGAGATAAACCACTAATTAGGTGGGTTTATCTGCCAAGTTTTAATCAGAGAATAAGCCAAGAAAATATTCAAAAAGAGATGAAAAGTTTTATACGATGTTTGTGGCTTATAAATGATCACAAATCTCGTTTATTTTTGTTGTAATTGTTGCTGATACATTGAGTCACTAGTTTACTGTTTAATCCATTAGTTTACTGTAGAAACTATCAAACTATTTGCTTCCTTAGTATGTGAATTATATTCAAATGATTGATCTTGGATGAATGAACCCCATGAGAGGCTGATAAGAGAATTTTCTATCATTTCTATAAATAGGAAAATGCTATGGAAAACCTCTAGGAATTTTCCTAGAAATGACAAGGAAACTTTATAGAACGAGGGAGTGCCTTGTGACACTCAAATAATGTAAAACAAGGTAGCTACTGAAAGCCATAAAACGAAGAGAAAATTCCAAAAAATAAAGTCTTAACTTCCTAAAACCCAAAGAAAATAGAAGTACCTTTTGATATCCAAAGAAAGAAGAGTATTCTGTGTTGTTCATAGACAGAAAATTACATTCCAGAGTACCCATGAAATGTAAAGTACCTTTTTGCAACTCAACTAATTATGAATAATCTTTGGGTACTTTTTTTGTAGCATATCCCGATGCTATCTATTTACAAAAGATAAGAATGAAAGTGAAAATGTTCTTGTTTTCCCTATTTTTTGTTCCATGACTCATCAACGTGTGACACACAATCTGGAATGTCTTTTTGGTTTTGTTTTACTGATTTTATCATTGAAACACGTGTATAAATTTACCTCATGAATCATCCAACGATTTGAATGGAATGTAGAATAATAAGAACTTTCATTTCGTGCAATTATTATTCCAGAGGTATACACCGAGTCGCTCTTTCATGTCTCTGTCACTGTGATATCTCGTATGTAGATCTCGTAAATTATAAGAAGGTGTTTCCTTATATAGAATGGTAGGCGACTCTTCCCGTAAACGTCCCCCGCAAATCAATAACAATAAAAATTATCTAGATATATGGGTTTCAGCACCACTATAAACAGTCATGTCTATGTCTATGCTTTTTTATCTGAGGATCTAATAATTTCAAGAACAATCGGATTAAAAATAAAATAAATTAAAAATGCCAAATATTGGATTCCTGTTTGGGAAACCAAAGAGAGCTAGAAATCTATCAGATTTTCCAAGATTTATTGAAATTATATTTCCTATAAGTAATCGTTTAGCTTAGGAATGAAGCTGTTTAAAACAGATTTCCCAATATTTTTTTGGTGTATTTTTACTCGTCTTTCAATAAATTTTGTTTGTCCACTTTCCTCTTTTCTTTTACTATATTTTCCAATGAGGAATAAACTACAATCCCATCAGTGCATTCCCCATTCGATGCAGTCCATCAAGCACGAAACACGAAGATCAGATCCCCATTCCAGACAGACAGACAGTAGTACACACATACACATAATCCAACATTTGAGGGGCATTTTGATGGGTTTTGTTTCATCCGAGTTGGCACTAACGACCATAGGAACAACAACAACAAGAACAAAAAGAAACCACAACGAAATCATCAGCCCAGTTGTCAGTTTTAATTGAAATCAATTGAGCTCAATTATTTGATATGCGTATATGAAACGAAAACCCCCAACAGAAAACAGGGAACAGAGAAGGGGTAGAGAGCCAGCCGGCCAGCATTGATATCCGAAGCTGGGGATACTCTTAGAGATTCTCCATTGATTACTGTGAGTGCTATAATTATTTGCCATTGATCCAATTTTATTTACAAATGGCAGAACTTTTGAAAACCATTATAAACTGTGGCGTAATTTTAATGGGAATATATTTCTTCTCTTCACTGCAAAAATCTCCTCAGAAACGCAATACCCTCTCTTTAGGGTAAGGGTACTACAAATTAGAGCCCCAGCTAAAGCTAAAGAGGCAAAGCCAACAAAAATTCTTTAAGTGTTGTGTGGGTTTGGCATGCGGTGCCTCCTCCCCCAGCTCCCACAAAAACCCAAGCCCACTTACCCAAGTACTGGGGGGCGCGTCAGTAGCCAAATATGGCGCGAATTTATAAAGAATTTTGTTGTAACATTTTAATGTAAGCAAAAAAAAATTCAAAAAAATAGCAAAAACCAAAAGCGAACATGAGACGGTGGCGGCGGCGTCTACTTGGATTTGCCTACGGAATAAACAGGTGTAAACAGAGACAACAGGCGAAACGACAGAGACGCGAAAAGGGGGCAGAGGCAGCGAGAAAGAGTGACAAAACAACAGCAAGAGAGAAAGAGAAAGAAACGCAAGGGGGAAAGCAGCAGTTTTTTTGCATTGTTGCTGTTTATTTTGTTTGCAATTTCTTTGTTGCTTTTATGTTTTTGTTAAGTCATGTGCAGGGGAGGGGAGGAGGAGACACTAGACAACACAATTTGGGGAGGAGATAATTACAATTATTTGAACTCTATAAACTATTAACAATTCCTAAGATTAGTGATTTATTCTACTTGTATAAACACCTGGTATTTTTCAACTTATAAATGACAAAGCAAATAAAATTCATTTTATTTGGTAGCTCTGTTTTGTGATAAAAATAAATAAAGCAACGGACTATCATAACCCACAAAGCATTCCAATTGGGATGCCTTTTAGAGGCATAAAAGCCACAATAAAGTGGCATAAATACATATTTCATTGTTTGGCATTGTTTAAGCGTTTGGAGGAATATTTCCCGCCTTTTTTTACATTCCAATAAGATCATTTGCCACTTGGCAGACAAACCCTGAATATGATTAGGGGTTCCGGTTATGGTATAACTGGAATTTGGACTCACATTTCAACCCCCTTGGCTGCAGTCTAGCAGTGTAGCAGTGCAACCCCTGCTGTCTAGTGTAGTGCAATGCCGTTTCCAAAAACAAAACCAGATGCTTCCCTGCCAGGCCGGCCATGCAAATGTAACCCTAGAGAAAGGGGTTTTTGTTGGAACATTGCGAGATATTGGGAGATGAGATGTGTTATACGATGCCTGACGATGGGGCACACACACACACAGGGGGCAGGGCAGTATGGCAGGCAGATGTGGGCAGTGGGTAAATGTAGTATAATGTGTAATAAGGTTAGGTCCCCGCTGCGACGAGGTAAACGCTCTGGTACCCTGCAGCGGTGGCAACGGCAGCGTTAGAGGCAACGGCTGCAGAGCAGAGCGGATGTTTGAGTTGAGTGCACAGCTACCGAGGCGCAACGAAATTAATCGAAGCTCAGAAGCTCCCAGACAAGCGGCTCTCTGGTCTCCCTCTCTCCCTCTCTCTCTCTTGTTTATGCTCTTGCACAGCGGCTACCTTATATGAATGATTTGTGTAGTTTATATGTATGGGATGGTAGTAGATATATCTGGCCAACTTGACACGTTTTTTTTCTGCAACAGGCAGTAGTCAACTTTGCTCTCGTCATCGTTGGAGCAAAGCCACCAAGGCGGGAGCAGGGGGCGAGCTATACACGGCTACGAAATGTGCCATAATCGTGCGCAGTCGCAGCGCGAATCTTTTTTTCCCAAAGACGTGAGCCACATAATAATAACAGTATGGGTTATACATATGTACTCTTCGTATGATGCACATGTATATATGTATGTATGTACATATATATGTATGTATATTTATGTAGCATGTACGAATATCAGACATCGTAATAATAAACGAGAAAGCTTGGCCCACACATTCCCGCACCACCATAGAAAATAAGCGAACAAATGAGTCAACACGAAGTGAAAATGCTCTCATAGGATAAATAATAAAGAAGATAATTATGTACATATGTATATAATAGATTTAGGCGGTAATGGATAAGTGCTATATAAGATATATAGAAAGCAGTTTACCATGTACAAAGGAAAGCAAAAGATCTGCCCATCAGGGCCAAACATTTGCCATGGCGAAGTTAGATCTGGAACTAATTTCACTTGAGGGAAATTTACCTTTTATTTAGGGAAATTAATCATGATCTTTGAATTATTTCCCTCATCCATTAGCCCAATTGCCTCCTTTCACCAAAACACTCTGCGGTGCCAAAAAGGGTATAAGGAAAAAGTAAATGTGGCCAAAAAGCGAGCGAAAAACAAAAATGAAAGGCCAGGCCAGGAGCGACTTATTTTTTGGAAAGTAACGGCAAAGTCAGTCAACACAGAGAGGGGCAGAAAGAGGGGATGGGGTATTGGCGAAAGGAGTGGGAAACGAAACAGAGAGAGAGGAAGCGAGGGAATGGCAGGAGGAACACTACAACACGAGGCTAGGGAGGGAGAAGGCACATCTGCAAGACAAATAGGGAAGGAGAAGGATATTCACTGACAAGGAGAGAGAAGAAATCCCCTAAGACGAGGACATCCACCAAGAGAGAGAGAGAGAGAGAGAGAGAGAGAGTGGAAGCGAGAGAGATACTGCCGGAGAGTTCAATGTCAACCACAAAACTTTTTATGCCTGCTTCCGCTTGAATCCGTGGGGATCCATGTAATACACATACACGTTACATGTACATATGTATGTACATGTGTGTAAAGCACGACCACACCTAAACATTAAAAACAAGAAAATAAATTTCCTTATTTTTCTGTTGACCAAAAACAACAACACGTAAGGCGGCGGCAGACGCAAACACACAAACACACACACACACACTCACACGCAGCGAGTAAGAGAGAGATACACTGCAAATGGGGGGTGGAATGACAGACAGACAGACAGACAGAGAAGACAGATAGACGGAACGGACAGTTAGGCGCAAGGCATGGAGTTGTCTCAGGTGTGTGTGTGTGTGCGTATGTTAGAGGAGGGTGACAAAAATCTAGTGTGAAAAACGCTCATACATAATTACAAACACACAGCCAAACAAGCATAAAGCGTAAGCATAAGTATGTATGAGTGCCTGATATTGTTTTAAATTCGACAAAATGACGCCGTAAGAGGGGAGGCAATATTATAGCTTTAAACTATTTTATATGCAATTACCCTCTATAATACAGTTAAATACAGTAATTCCCCTGAAAATGTTCATACATACCAACTATTCCAATAGCAAAGCGCGAGCATAATGCGTGGGAAACGAAACAACACACACTTGAACAATGGGTGAGAAAGGGAGATACAGGATGGATGATGACAGCAGCACACAACACACACACTCACACAACACACACACACACTTCAACTTCCCCTTTCCCTGTATCACGAATAAAAGGGGGGGAATAATTTTCTGTTATTTGGCACAAAACACGTCTTGGAAATTGGATGATGGGAAAAAATATAGTGAAACAATGCCACAATTAAAAGACCTCTTCAGGGGTCTCTTTGGGAAGTTGTCGTCGCCAAAACGGTGCTAGAGCTATTATTTATTATACTTTTGTTGTTGTTGCTCTTATGCTGCTTATGCTCTTTTTTTCTGCTGCCGCCGCACAATACACTGACACACATTTTTAAATAGAGAAGAGATACTTTTCTTTCCTCTTCTTCCCCTTCAGATTTTCAGCATATCTTTTTTCTTCATTTACTTGTCACCCATATGCAGGGGCGGGGGCTTAAGTGAACAATTTTACACACCTTTCGCTATGTCGAAGGAAACACTGGTCCGTGTAATAAATAAGAGTAATTTTACAACATTTTATCAGGCGGACTTAGCTGCAGTGTGACCGCGAATTTATGGAAAAAATATACCAAACAACCTTCAGAAATATACCAAAAAATACCTTATCAGTTTTAAAATATACCTTAATATACTGACGGACACGACAAGATGCGTTGATATTCCATGATTTTGATATTCGGCTTAATATTACTATCATGTTATTGCTCTCAGCCCCAAACAAATAATTTTATCCGATTCATCAATAAATTTTGTACAACATTGGCTAGTTTTCAAAACTCCTTTTCATTGGATTGCTTACATAACAAGGTTCAAACAAAAACGGACCAAATCAAAAAATGAAAGTGTGAACCGGAATGTGACGTCATTGTTCCTGGTCAACCAAGTTTCTGCATGCGTATGGACATTTGTATACCTTACTTCCTTCAATTAATGTTAAATTTGTTGTTCCAAGCTGCTTTAAAACATTAATAATGAATTTGTATTAGATTGACATGTTATTTAACCATTAATGCATAAAATTGGTGTTTTATATATATTTATCCCGGTCCCGATACCTATTATTGGTGCCCATAAGCTGCAAAATGTCGATAATATCTTTAAAACAGAGACTGAGTAGTTTCTGCATTAATTGAAGCCTGAAATTACAAACAATATCTTAATTCCATAATATTCTTACTCCCAAGGGTAGCAGCCTTGTTGCGCATTCCGTGCAAAGTTGCAGAACAATGCTGCTAATTCATTTCCCCATGTTGCCGAAAATTTTCCCATACGAATCAAATATATCTAACGGGAATGCGTATGAAATAAAGCAACAATGAATCTTTATTTCATACGCATTCCCGTTAGATGCATGTTGGTCCCACCACGAAAAAGAGGGGAACTCACCACGAATTACGCTCTCTTCACCACGAAATTTGCTCTCTTCAACACGAAAAAGAGAGAAAATTATAAAAACCACCACGATTTGTGAGCGAAGAAGTTCGGTATTTTTTGTGCGCTAAATGGAGTTTGGCGGTAATTTTGAAAAGTTTATATATTAAAAAATATATGATGAAATTGTTTAAATTTACGTGTATATACCGGTATACCTTTAATATACTGACGGACACGACAAGATGCGTTCAAATTCCTCGATTTTGATATTCGGTTTAAGATTACTAGCAAGCTAAGACTTTCCTGAAAGAGTTGCTAATTATAAGTGCTCATTTTCATTTGAATTATTCATAAATAACTACACTAACTACACATTTGCTACAAATTAACTACATACTTATGTAAAATTCGACAGAGACCTCTAGCGAGAAAATGTGTACGTTTCAGAAAAATTTTGGCAGTGTGAAAAACTGCCGTTATCCACTTTTTGACATACCTATTTTTCGGACATTTTTGAAAAAATTGAGATTGGGATGCCAAACCATTAGGATGCTCTTCACGAATTAGTATTCGACGTGGCCTGGGACATACTGTCTACACCCTTATATAAGAAGCACGGTATATATCCCCTGCCAAGAAGAGTTGGAAGAACTCTCGTTGCACTTCCCGTATCACGGGTC
Source organism: Drosophila subsilvestris (assembly GCA_035043285.1). Lineage (NCBI taxonomy): Eukaryota > Metazoa > Arthropoda > Insecta > Diptera > Drosophilidae > Drosophila > Drosophila subsilvestris. The sequence goes on from JAWNNB010001178.1 coordinate 94,759, forward strand.
GCACAATCGACAAGTCAACACGTTTTTGCAAACAGAAAAATTAAAGCACCGAACCCATTGCGTTGTTCGCAATGAGGCAAGTATGCCAATTCTCGGTCTTCCCACTCTTACGATATTTCACAATCGCCAGCGTCAGTTGACCTTCATAGGAAATATCATGGCATTATTGCACAACAAGTAAAGCCAGCATAAAATGCTCGCGCCCAATTCCCAAAGCTAATAACCCAAATCAATCCAAACCCACTGACCCACCTTTATGGAAGTGGTACAATATCTTTTACCGATTAAGCATAAAAATAAGTAACACCCGATCGTTTAAAAAACAAGCGGAAATCAATGTAAAAAGTCGCTGACGCCGGGATCTGACGTACGATGTCACCCGCCGGCGAAGAACATAAAAAGCGCAAGATGCACCGAAGAAGGGGCAGTACATCAGCCAGAATCCCAGAGACAATACCTGGGCAGATCACCGCCAGAATCCCAGTGACGATACCTGGGCAATTCACCAGTCAAGATACCGGCAGTCGAACCGCCAGAAACTACAATCGCACACCTGGCAGCTTTACCCTCACACCGCGACAAACCACAAGTAAAAGCAAGGTCATATATAAAAGCAATTAAATAAATAAAGACAGAAAATAACCAAAACCAAAACGAAGTGTTCCCGAGTTATTTCTACAGAAAAATCAACACTACGCTTCGCCCAACTCCCTTTTTGGTCACAAAAAGGCCAGTCCCGAGTCACCAAAGGTTCCAAGTCTACAAATTTCTTGTAGAGAACCCTGGACAGGACCACTAACCATACAGTAACCCCCCAACCCGAAAAATGCTCCATAAATATTTTCAACCCTAATATCTCGCCACCAGAGACAAGCACGCGCTAGAAAGAGATAGCAAGTGTTTTACTTCTCCGCTGACAGGCGAGAACATTTTTTCGCTAATAAATAAATAAAAACGAGAAGGAACGTGAGTCGCTTCTAGTCGCGACTCTACTTTTATACCCGTACTCAGTCAGTATATAAATTTATGAGCTTATGATTGAAATTAAAAAAAAAATTTTAATTTTACATTTTTTTGCTACATTTGTCAACTACATCTACATGTAAAATGTAGATAATACATCTAGAACAAATATTCTACATATACCATTTAGATTCTACATCTCCTCCGCTAGGGGTTGCTCGCGCATTGCACAGGGCAGAGTGTGTGCGAGCGAGACAGAGAATGAATAGCGTCAGCAGCGCCAGAGGAGGTGGGGGAAGCAACTGAAAATTAATTTCTTCATTTTGGCCACAATAATGATCCGATCTGTACCAGATTTGGTAATCTGGTAGATATGGTCATTCCTTACGATGCTGCGTTTTTAGTTTTATCGTATCTTCAAAATTGTGGCTGCCACAGATTTTCGTCCTTTGTGAAGGCGGAAGGGGGCGGGGCGAAATTTTGAAATACACTTGTAACAGTGTGATATCACATGAGTCTGGAAAAAAATTTCGTTGCTCTAGCTTTTATAGTCTCTGAGAACGAGGCGCTCATGGGGACGGACAGACGGACAGACGGACGGACAGACAGACATGGCTCTATCGACTCGGCTATTGATACTGATCAAGAATATATATACTTTATGGGGTCGGAAAATGTTCCTTCTCTGCGTTACACACATCCACTTTTACCACAAATACAGTATACCCCTTAACTCTTTTTGAGTACGGGTATAAAAATGAATAATAATAAATCGAAATAATGAAAAACAAATACTGACATTTAATTCGTAATTCAGAAAAATTTTTAAAAAAATAAAAAAATATTTATAGTAATAGAAAGAATTTTATTTGTGAGGAAGAAGAAGACAGAAAAGTGTTTTACTTCTCCCCGCTGGCAGGCGAGAACATTTTTTCTCTAATAAATAAATATAAATAATAATAAATCGAAATAATGAACCCCTGAGAGCATAGCCAGGTCCCCTGAGAGCATAGTCACGTCCCTTGAGAGCACAGGCCCTGTGAACTGGCACATCTATATACTGTATGGTTAGTGCTAGTACTCAGTTCCGAAAAACACCTCGCGAACAGAATCAGGGTTAATATTCGTATGAAACCGATAAGAAATTTTTTGGTCGAAAACTGTTTTCTAGGCTCTGTACGGAAGGCAGTACTCAGTTCAAGAAAAAACAGGGTCGGTATATACTAGAAAAGCATCCGATAGTATTTGCTGGAATTGCTGGTATCTTTCTACCCCCTGTAAAGTTATATAAATTGCATATAATTTGCTAGCAAGTTCGAAGCAACCACTGCAATATGAGAGCAAAAAACAAAATGAGATATTGAAATAATGAACACAAATATAAACTAATTAATGCAGCACTATATGAAGGACAATTATATGGATATTATAATATATTATTTTTATTAATTTTCATGAATATAAATCAAATATGGTTTTCAAACATGTTGTCCTCACGGTGGTCGGCACGGGCGGTGTCGCTATTTGCTGCTGCTGATAGTCAGACAAACTACCTTGCCAATAAAATATTGGGAAGCCCAGGATATGCCTGGGGAAGAGCGACCCCAGCCGAAGAAGTGCATTTCATTAACTTTTAAAAAAACCAAGCATCTGTCTGAGCAGTGTAACCGTACGGAATGCAGTGCATACCTCTGGTCACACCACATGGCCGCTAGCGAATTATATGACATGAGTTCGCTACCAAACAGTTTTTGGATCTGAGTACTAGGCTGAACGAAAAAATCCAATGATGCGCCTCAGTGTAAACAGGCTATTATATCGATAGCTGACATATAAACTAGAATACTCACTAAATCGCAAAGAAAAAGAAATAAACAGATCCAAATTAATACAAAATCATGAAATTAGCTCAATCAGGCAGGCTCTGGTTTTCACATTCACTTTGCGTTTTACTTTTAAGCTTAAAGTATGACTCTTCATTTCGAGGCGCTCTGCAATTCACTTTTATGAATTCGTTTACTCTTTGTACTGTTAATCGCGAAATTTACTGCTGTTATACCCACGCGTTAGTGCTAGCTCATACAAAAAGGCCTCTGTTATGTTTAACAGAGACTTATCGATAGCCAAATCGGGCTGCCACAGCTGTTCGGAGCAATTCACTTTTTTGTTTTTGCTCTGACCAATTTTGCAGATCAAATTTTGAGGTTGGTTTAAACAAAAATTATTTATAAAAAGGGCACAAGCTCAATTGCCCAGTTAATGGGGTCAAATTCATGTCAATGCATCAATAAGTCATCTATTTTTGTTCCTTTTGCAATTAAGACATGTTTAGTTGTATAAAAAGACGTTTAAGATGAATTTTAATTGTTTTTGCCTCCTTACGTGCCTTTAGTAACTTTCGGAAAGCCAGTTCTGGTTTTAAATCAAGACATTTTTAGAGCATTTTGCCAATGCTGCCAGTTATCCTATTGGGGCCTGTTGTTGTACCGTCCACAGTAATAAATAAATGGCGAAGGGGTAATTCATTCGCATGCAACAAACACACAAGCCACTGCAAGGGTCGATTGAGATGTCTTTCCAATAAGGAAACGACTCCATTTTTATGTCCAATTTTTCACAGCAGTTCCATCACATCCAATTGCCACAAGAGAAGAACGAATTTCGTATGATTAAAACTCGACAATTTTGTTTCAAATTGTGGCTGCTTTTCTTGAATCAATAGAAAGATGACCGATTTATTCTGAGCCCGGCATAGATATTATTGATATATGCTTTTCGGTAACCATTTTTCGAGATGAAATATTTTCAGAACATGTCATAAATAAAGTTTTGTCTTTACGACCGTCAAAAATAAATAGCCGTTATAGGTTTTTTTCGTTGAACACTTTGCAAATCTTTGCGAACTTTTTCGCGCTCTCGACGAATTTTATTTCGGTCTTTGACATTTGATGAGTTGCTGGAACTTATCATATTCATGTCTACCATGGTAGCGTTTACTATAAAAGCAGCAGATTGATCAGAAAGTCCAGTTCTAACTGTTTGAGAATTTTTTTTTGTTTCTCTTGCGGTTATATTTTTAAAATTCCCATTTTAATCGGATTTCGAACAATCACTGGAAGAAGTATCTGATGAAAAACTCATTCTGCTGCATGGGAGATGTGGTACTTAAACTGTCTACCGTTTTCTTAGCAAATTCGTCGTACTTTCGCTTTCGGATTTGATTACGTTGAATAGATTTCGTCATAGTTGTATCCACATTACCAATATACATTTTCCGATCACTTCTTTGGTCAACTAAAAATATTTGTTCTGATGTAGGGCATTTGGTCGAGCATTTACATACTGCTCTGGAGGCACACACATGTTGCGATGTCAAAAAATTTTGTGAGCGAATCGTCGTAGAAAGTCTGCTTTTTGATGACTTCACGTAATTTCTTAACACTTTGATACTTTTTGTGATATCGAAGTATCCTGTTGACAACTTGTTGGTGACTAATTGTGGGTATAGATGAATTTTTCCATATGATTTCGATATCAGTAGCAATCACGTCATATATGTATTTCCTTTGCTGCAGGGTCTTTTCCATGACTCAACTCGAGAAACTCGATTCTTGTCCACAAGTAATGTTTTATAAAATCGCAATGTTGAGCTACTGAGCTTTTTTTAGTAGCGTTGTTTTGCGAGGTTACTAAAAGACGATGATTATTCAGTATATATATATTAACAGTTTATTTTAGTGTAGTAGGTTCGAAGGGATAGTTAGCTGGATTTAAGACGGGGTCAGATTGAAGACGCGGGGGTCGGTTCAAGACGTTGTCGGATTGAATAGCTCGATTCCAAGACGATGTGCAAGAAGTGATCAAGACTAAAAGAGAGCAGGCGGACCGAATCGCCCGTGCCCTAATGCAAGCGAGAGAGAGAACGAAAGAAGCGAAAGAATCTCGGGCTGCTGATAAGCCGAGTATGAGCGATTGATAGACAGAGAGAGTGGTAGCGAAGGCGAAGGGAAGGGTGCGAGATGAAGAAGCGAGAGAAGGGCTGCATAGGCATGCTGCGGTGCGGGAGCATGAATGTTTACATATGTATGTTTGTAGGTAGATGACAATTTAATACAGTGGGCAGTGCAAACAACGAACAATAATAAGGATTTACTCTACTGCTGCACCAGTGTCTAGAATCTATGTATTTGGCTGCGTAACCAAACAACCACAAATATGAAATTTTTTTGGTAAAGCGAATTGCAGACATCTTTGACGTTTGTCCCGTTACTTTACTTTGTATGCGGAACACTACAAAAAACAAAGTTCTATGCACAAGGAACTCTGGTTTTTGTGATGGGTTCTGACATAAGCCTAGAGACGCGCTAAATTTTCCGTCGACCGAAATCAGGGATGATATTCGTATGAAACCGATAAGAAATCATCCCTGTTTTTCGGTCGACCGAAAATTTCGCAGCAGGCGTTTCGCAGATCGGTACGCAGTTCCGGCTAAATGCTATTCGATACATACTAGAAAAGCAACCGATGGTATTTTCCCATCTCGATCGGAAATGTGAAATATTTCCATTTACGTCGTCCAAATGACACACATACACACACACACACACACTCTAAAAATGGAAAGCAGCTACACAAGTGAAATAATGAAGACAAATATAATCTAATTAGGGCAGTAGAATGAATACAGATTATATGGATATTATTATTTATTAATTTTATAACCGGTACTCAATTTAATCAATCGAAAGGAAATAAAAACAATGTTGATTGCATTTCTGTCCTGCAGGATCGGATTTATACAATATTGCAGTGTGCATTATCGTCCTCCAGCTCCACAGCGCCCACAAATAAGACATTTCTGCTTGCTTTAATACAACAAATGAAATTTTAACGGATTTCTGTTTGTAAACAAACACAAAACAGTGTAACCGTAGAGCATGCAGTTTGCCCACTTTGGTCACAC
>JAWNNB010001181.1:0-27500 GCA_035043285.1 Drosophila subsilvestris
GCATTGGCAAAATTTTGTCGTGCCTGTGTACACACACACACACATACATGCCGAATTGACCAGGTCCCGGTCCCCGAGCCAAAGACCTTTGGACCTGGAGAGGAAAATAGCTGCAAAATGGACCATAAATATTTTCAACCCTAATATCTCGCCACTCAGAGACAAACAATCGCTAGAAAGAGATAGATAGCAAGTGTTTTACTTCTCCGCTGACAGGCGAGAACATTTTTTCGCTAATAAATAAATAAAAATGAATAAAATTAAATCGAAATAATGAAAAACAAATACTGACATTTAATTCGTAACTCAGAAAAATGTTTAAGAAAATAAAAAATATTTATAGTAATAGAAAGAATTTTATTTGTGAGGAAGAAGAAGACAGAAAAGACAGAAAAAATCGTGCGATACACAACCTCTTTCGACTGGCATGTTGCACCATGGCCGTTCTCTTCTTACTCTCTCAGGTCCCCTGAGAACATAGCCAGGTCCCCTGAGAGCATAGTCACGTCCCCTGAGAGCACAGGCCCTGAGAGCGGGGGACCTGGATCTGAAAATTTTTCTGTAACACATTCGTTGTATGAACTGGCACATCTATATACTGTATGGTTAGGTGCTAGTACTCAGTTCCGAAAAACACCTCGCGAACAGAATCAGGGTTAATATAATATAATATATGGATATTATAATATATTATTTTTATTAATTTTCATGAACATAAATCAAATATGGTTTTCAAACATGTTGTCCTCCCGGTGGTCGGCACGGGCGGTGTCGCTATCTGCTGCTGCTGATAGTCAGACAAACTACCTTGCCAATAAAATATTGGGGAGCCCAAGATATGCCTGGGGAAGAGCGACCCCAGCCGAAGAAGTGCATTTCATTACCTTTTAACAAAACCAAGCATCTGTCTGAGCAGTGTAACCGTACGGAATGCAGTGCACACCCCTGGTCACACCACATGGCCGCTAGCGAATTATATGACATGAGTTCGCTACCAAACAGTTTTTGGATCTGAGTACTAGGCTTAAAGCAAACAGCGATTGCCTTCGGGTTTTGAAATTTGAGAGCGAAAAATGTCGGTATTTTTTGTGAGTTTGGCGGTAATTTTAAAAAATAATTTAAAACATTTAAAATTAAAATATTAAAAAACAGATTGATGCAAATTTTGAAAACCCACCACGATTTGAGAGCGAAAAATGTCGGTATTTTCTGTGCGCTAATGGAGTTTGGCGATCATTTTGAAAATTACTTTAATTTACTCTAAAAATATATTGGAACTTGATTAAATATACCTTTATATAGCGATGTACCGTAATTATACTTTGAACTCGATTTCGACGTCAAAATATCCCGTAAAGTATATAATATACCGTAAACGGTCACCCTGCTTAGCTGAAAAAGCAAAAAGAGCTGGGAAAAATCTATTCAAACCTCGATATAATCGATTCTTGTTTTGGGAATCGATGTTTTTGGTTAATAGTTTCGCGACATGGCAACTACACAGACACGTTATTACTACCAGCGACACTGGCGAGGAAACCAGTCAACTTCGTAGTTGCTGCGGGCTGCCAGACCATGATATTTTGTGACCCGATGTTATGGCAAAAGAAAGAGAAGCACGAAAGAGAGCACTCAAAACGATCTTCGGCTCGCTTTTGCGTTTAAATATGAGCACAAAAATACGCCAGACTTTGGCGGTCATTTTGAAAATATACCGTAAATATACTGACGTACGCTGACATGTAGCAGATGTGTAGTATCCATTAAGCTGACACTGACATGTAGCAAAAGTGTACTTACCATGTACAAAGTAATTTTGTTTAGGATTTTATTCAAACCTTTTTTTGTTTAAACCTTCTTTTATTAATAATCAAATGAGAAAGAGTACTTAAAACGAGCCACTTTTGTAGAAAATTGATTCGTCAATTGGATAAAATTATATGTTAAGTGCTGAGAGTCAAAACTAGCGCCTAATATTAAACGGAATAACAAAATCAAGGAATATGATCGGAAGTTAATGGACAGCATACGCTTGTTTGTTGTCATTGTCATTGAACGTAAACAGAGTGTCGGAAATTTATTTGATTTCGTTTTAAATAATTAAAACCAAAATGAATCCCCTAACAAATATGAAAAATGTGCTAAAACTCAGCGAGCAAGACCTGCAACAGGGTGTGGGAAAGAAGAGCTGGCACGACATGTACCGCGACTCGGCATGGATCTTTGTGGCCGGCTTTCCGTACACTCTCTCCGAGGGCGACATCATTTGCGTCTTCTCGCAATACGGCGAAGTGGTCAACATCAATCTGGTGCGCGACTCAAAGACGGGCAAGTCCAAGGGCTTCTGTTTCCTGTGCTACGAGGACCAGCGCTCCACTGTGCTGGCCGTGGACAATCTGAATGGCATTAAAATCATGGAACGGACACTGCGCGTCGACCATGTGCTGGACTACAAGCCGCCCAAGGAGAACGAAAAGATGGACGAGGAGACGCTGCGGCTCTACATGGAGGGTTGTGCACCCAGGCCACAGATGGGGGATGTTAAGACTGAAAAAAAGGAACACAGAAACAAATTTAAAGGCAAATAAAAGTGAATTTAACATTAGTTTTTATTAATTTTCAAACGTAAGACAAGCTTAAACATTTTATTTATCATGGGCACTGGCAAAGGAGTCCCCATCATCATCATCATCATCATCGGAGTCCAAGTCCTCGGGCTTAAGCTGAATGGGAGGATTTAAGCCCTCCTCGGCCATCTCACGCATAATGCGACGCCTGTAGCGCTCATAGGCACTGCCACGCTCACGATCCGTGTTACAGAAATCCACATCATCCGTAAAGCTATCGTGTGAGGTGTTAATCGAATGGGCATAGGGATCATGATACGTGTTATACCCCTCCGAATCACTAGATGTGACATTTCCATCCTCATCTTCGTCGTCGTCTGTGAAACAGAGGGATTAGTTTGGTTATCTACCCCTAAGGATCTTTCAGTTTCACTTACCAAAAACAAACTTGTTCATTTCGCGTGCTAGCTCATCATCAGAGCCCATTGCTGCTTCCTCATCATCGGGATAATCGTTGGCATAGTGGTTCTCCTGATTGGAATCCTCCGAATCGTACTCTTCATCGGCATCATTGTAGCAATCCTCCAGGACTATGTCACCCATGGGTATAAAACTGTAAGCATTTGCAAACAAATTATTTTACTTGTGAATTTTGCATACACTTTGAGAGTAGAGAACTTGTATGTGCTTATGGGATATGGAATTCTGTATCTGAATGAAGATATCTAGGAAAGGATCTCTCAAGATCCTTCTTCAGGATGAAACTAATAAAAATTACATACCAAATATTGCTAAAACAAATTAGTAGTTCTATTAAAATAAGACAACTATGGCCCAAGAAATTGTTGAAATGCAATTTTCTAAATTTCTAAATTGAAACTAATAGAAATCTAACACTAAAATCGTTGGATCTAAAAGATTATACAGAAATTAAAAACAATTTGTATAAAAAAAGTTCTGAATTTTTTAATTTCTACATATATTTCTAAAATTCAATTTACGCTGCAGTTTCATGCCTTTCATTTTAAACACAGCCAGAAATCATACATCTCGTATGGAAATCGTTGGATCTTTAAAATATCAAAATATATTTTAACCGATGGAGCATAAGACCTTTCTTTAATCCCCTACAAATCTACTGCCCCTGAAGCTAGTATTTTATTTATTTCCTTCATTGAAACATCAGAGGTTTTTTTTTTGTTTGGTTTATTTATTCAGCTTATTTTTTGTAATCATGTGGGCAGCTCTAGACCCCAACAAACACTAAATACTATGCACTTAATTAGACTTTAGCACAAGAGTTTCTCGGTTTACGGGCTTTCTGGTTTCTTCGGTTTTTTCTGTTTTTTTTTTTTTTACTTTGTGTGGAATGAAAGGAACAAGAACGAAATGACCACTGGCGGTGCAGAACTGGCAGAATACAATATAATGAAAACACAGACAAAATGGTATGGGGTGCGTATGGAGTGTGGAGTGTGGTTTGGTGTGTGATATGTGGAACATATAGTAACTAAAAGCTATACAAATCGAAAGAACTTATGCTAGAAATGTCAGAGGCTTTAAGGCTCTACCGATTGATTGGTTCATATGAAGGGGGGCAGAGGGCAGGAGTAGTCCAGTGAAGAGAATATTTTCCTTTTTCCATCTTTATCAGGCACTAAAATGGCTTACAAAACAAATTGTTCTACAGATATTATTATAATAATTGTGATATAATGATATAAGAGTGATGTCTGCCCCCACTCTATTGGGTGAACTTTGGCACTAAATTTATGGGATTTTTCTAACAAAAATTGTTGCTTAATTTTATGCCTCTCCTTTATAGCGATACTTTTGGCAGAGAATTCGCCTTCTAGCAATTCTAATTCACATCAATATAGATTCATATTTCTCTTAAGAATTGCACTTTAGTCAACTTGTATTATTTTCTTTATATTTCTTAGCCTTGATGCTTGCTTGAGGGGACTAATTTTTGCATTCTAGCAATTTATTTTACCTCTGGAAAAAAGGTAATCAAAATTGGTCAAGATGTGTGTGGCATCTTTTTCTTATAGCTATTAAATTTATGTGAATTTTCTCTACATATCTTAGACCATATTTTAGCCTTCATTTATAGCGATATAATTTTTGGGGAGTGCTTTATCGTCTTGGCATATAAATATACCCGGTAGTTGAAAGAGTCTAGGGATTTACATATGCTCTAGGTTTTTTTTTTTATATTTTAGATGCATGTTTCACTTAGATTTTATTGTAAGCTTAAGGAGTATTATGCGTATTATTTTTATGATTTTGTAGCTTGCTTTGGTCTTGCTCCATCCAATACTTGTTTTGTGATTAAGGAGTAGATTTTAGATGCCTCTTACAAAAACGTTTCAAGCATTTTTTATATTTTTCCTCACAATTAATTTAAGAATGCAGGAGCTATCTTTCAAAATATAATCCTTTCTTTAACTGCTTGATTTTAAGTGAGGATTAAGTTCTTCCTAGACATAAAGGCGAAGCGTTTCCTTGTCTTTGATTTTTCCTCAAGGTGTTCTCCTTTCGAAAAAGATGCGTCGCTCTCGGTTCGACTTTATCTTTCAGCAAGCAGATTATATTGTTTATAAATGCATTTCCAGTTAGCGTTCGACTAATTTGCATCTTCTTGTTTAAGAATTGCCGGTTTAAGCAAGGTTCCCTTTGAGTTTTAAGTATTTGAAGATCAAGTAGATTATGTTTCCATCTGCCTGCTTCTGTAGATCATGCATAGTCCAAATAAATCCGCTAAATATTTGGCATGCCCCTTCGTCACGTCATAGAAGCCTCTGCCTTTTTGCTGCTTTCTCCATTGAAGCGCAGCAACTGCACCACATACATACATACATATCATATATCTAATGAATTATAAACTAATCAATCGATAGAGTCTTAAACAGTTTTTGTCATATTAGTGGGCGCGCCGCCATAGGGCTGGGCTGTGGTGCTGTGTGCGCCTGTGTGTGGCAGGGCAATCCTTTCATTCTTTCTTTGGATGAGGGGTCGGGGCTTTGTCTCTGCTGCTGCTTTGTTTCTCTCTCTCTCTCTCTGCTCTGTGGCAAGTTGTGTCCTACTACCAGTAGCAGGTGTAGTAGTAATTAAACGGATAATACAACCTTTTATAAAGAACGGAATCGGATACGGAGTATGGGTTGGATTATTGAGCAGTAGACATGATTGTTAGTTTTGTTGTTCTTCTTTGTTTAATTAACATTAAAATGAATAGGATAAATGCATAAATGAGACGACTGGCCACGAGGAATACTCAAAAAACAACCCAACAAACAGAAAGGCAGGGGCGGGGAGGGGCACACACACACACACCACCCACATATATATACACATACACACACAAGCACCTACAAAATACAAAATAGGCTTAAATTGGCTGCTTATCATCCACTCTACATAAAGGTATTCGTGATGCTAAACGTTTGCTCATGTGGTTCAATGTGTATGACGAACCTTAGATAATTGTCATCCATCATATCGACATAGGCCGCCTGCATCTCATTCTCGGGCACATATAAATCGTAGACATATCCAATATCCGAATCGGCTGGCTGCTGTTGATCCAGCTGCTGGTGGCCTCCTCCTCCTCCTCCTCCCGGCTGCAGTTGCTCCTCCTCTGTCAGCAGTCCTCCTCCTGCTGCTGTTTCTGTGGCTCCCGCAGCTCCTGTTCGCTGCTGCTGATGTGATTCGATATCCAGAATTGTAATCTGAGCGGCTGCATCATCTGTGTTACTGCTGCTGCTGCCGCCTGCCGCACCATCGTTCTCATTGATATCATCGAGTGTGGTCCTTAAGCAGTTGACCACACGGAAACGCTGCTCGCGTGTGGTTTGTTGTGCCGCCAAACGTTGCCTGTCCCTGCGCAGGGCACTTGCAACGGCCGCATCATTCGATTTTAGTTGCACCAACTCCTTGGCCGTAGCTTTGTTCATTCGCGCCGCTGCAAATTGTTTTGTGGCGCTGTCATCCTAACGAAAAAGAAAACGAAACTAAATATCTACCGAACATCTATCTATACCCCACAATTGGCCCCCCACTCACCTGCTTGGCCAGCGTGCCGGCGAATTTCAGCACGGTCGTCAGCTCGTCTTTGTCCGCGGCGTCGGCGGATGCGGACGGATCCGCCCCCGGCTGCAGCTGTGCTGTGCCCAACGCATTCTCATCGTTGTGCAGCCGTCGCCGTTTGCCGTTCAGCACAAAGGCCGTGTGTGGTTCTTCATCAATCCGCCGCTTAATACGCACCACGGCAGGCATTTTCTTGGCTTTTTTTCGTTAAAAACTTACAACAAATTCGATTTTTGATGCAATAAAAAATGTGTTGGACGCGCAGTGTGACTGTGGAGAGTATGCCAAAAAATACCACAAGATTTGACAATAGTTTGAACGATATTTGTGGCGCTAGTGCTAAGCCGGAAACTATCGCAAGTAAATATATATAGATTGGAATGTCTATAGATATATATTTTGATATGTGTTTGAAAGGCAAAGCGTTTAAATTGGGCTTAATTTCCAATAGTAATTGATATTTTATGGCGAAATATTGGTATATTTTCTGGTATTTTTTATGTTGAAAACAAAAAACTCACCTCTCACCAAAAACCGTTTGAAAATGTTACATTTTTTAAATTTTCTTTAGCTTATTAGAATACAAGAAATAACATCGCTAAATAGTATTTTCCCATTAGCATTCACTCCAAATATAGCTTTCAAAACAGTGTGGGTATATTCCAGATGATAGAGAGAGGCGGAATGCCTTATTTTGTATAAATACTCTTGATTTGCCACCCACACACCGGCTCAAAACAGCTGACCCATACTCAACACACAATAGTCTCGCTCTCTTTCGTCCCCTTTGGTGGGTGTTGCTCTCTTTTCGGCTGGCTTTCGGATGCCACTTCGGCCTTGAAAGCCTCCCCACAATACAGTACAATCCTGATCAGCATTCGTTTCTCTTTGCTGGCGTCGCGCGGTTCTAGTTTGCGAGTGGAAACGGAACGCATAGCAAATATTTTTGCCTACAATTTACGTCCTTTGTGGCAACACCACAAATTCAAGAGCCTCCTCCCAAAATGGGGCTGGGCTGTGTGCTGTGTGCAGGTGTTTGGCTGTGGCTGGGTTTTTAATCAACGCCATAGTGCAATAAAATTAAAGTGTGCGTCGCAGATTGAAGCCATTTTACCGGTCGACAGCAATCTTGCCGCCGCACCATCATACTGCGTGTGCTGTGTGTGTGAAAATACGTGGGTGTTGCTGGAGCCCAAAAATCGCGACACTTTACATTTCTACAAAACAACAAAATTTACGCGCGAAAACGAGACGAGGGAGCACCACCCTCGTCTCGTTTTCGCGCGCATGTTGTTTTGTATGTAAATGTAAATGTGTCGCGATTTGGGCTCCAGCAACACCCACGCGCGAATAATTTACAGACAGGCCCGAACATGATTTAAGGGCACGCCGATTGCTATCAGTGAATGCCGCAATTATGTTTTAATTGGCGCTAAATGGTTTACACACAAACAAAAGCCATGAAAGAAAGGATTAGCAGCAGCAAGGAGAGGGGAAAGCGTGTTTGTTAAGGTGAGTGGTTTGTATATGTGTACATTGCGTGTGTGGGTGTATTTTTGGCTGTGTGAATCTGCCGCCAATTCCAACAGGAAATTTACCGTTTAATAGGTTAAAACTGAGAGGACTTTGGGATGTGATAGAATAAAAGAAGAGAATCAGATGAGACTATTGCGACTATGGAATACCCTATAATCCAAGGTATTTTCTGTTTAATCAACTTTTGGGAATAAATCAAATTCGGATTTAATGCTGCAGAGCTTTTGAATTAGTAAAAAATTTAAATCTATATTCTCGATAGTTCTTTATGCAAGAGTTTATATAAAAATATACCTAGTATAAATATCCCAGAATAAGAAGAATTTGGATAAAATAAACGTTGCGAAAATAATACACGGTAACTTTCTATATATCAAATATTCCGGCTACAAAAACCATTCGACTTTAATGTTTTTGGTGGATGGATAGACAATATCTCATTGCGTACCCAGAGATTTAATTCAATTTCGAAACCAAAATGTCAACAAATCGACTGGCTGATGATGCTCAAGAAATCGGAAACTTTGCCGCTTCCCGCTCACGTTAACTGACATTTTTTCGACTATAAAATACCCTACAATGAGGAAAATTAAGTTTTCTTATATTTTATAGGCTTAAACGCCTCTAAAAGAGGTTTTTAGTTCATGAAAATAGTGAAAAAGGAAGGTGTTTCGAAGCACCTGCTTTTGTGTGAGGGGTGTCTGCCTCCTTCCACCTACTCTCTGCCGTTCATCTCCCGCCTCCCAGGAAACCTTCGGTGGGCCTATAAAAATATTTACGAGTAAATATAACAGCCTCCACCTCTGCCTTCCGCCTCCTCTGGCCACCTCTTTTGACCCGGGGACTATCCAAACATATGCTACGGGGAGCAGACTTCCTGTTTTATTTATGTGGCGGGCGTCAAAAAATTTGCCATCGCATGAATCATCTGACGTGAGCTCCCCACGACCAGGACCACGACCACGACCACGGCTTTTCCCCATTGTATGTAATATGAGCCTGCTGCTCACGTGGATGGGAGTGGAGGAGAGGTGGGGATGATTCCAGAGACCAGATCCTGGATGCGTTTGGCATAATAATGAAATAATAATGTCGCCTTTTGTTCGCTTTTGGAGGTGTCTCAATGTCTCTGGCAATAAATCAATGGGATCTGCACATAAAATACACATATAAAAAGCACCCTGCAGGTTGTACTACAAAGGAGCACGAGTGTTTTCCTTCGCTCTTGATTATGTGACACGCAGCAGCTTCCTCATGTGACAGGCAGAACCAGCACCAGGACCAGGACCTTCTTTCTCCTTGCCACCAGTCAAATCTAAGGGAGTGATTTTCCGTACTCGGGGGTGTGGTGTTTGGGTTGGGGGGTTGGTGGAAAACCTGGCAGAAACATTGTCAGCTGTTGCCGCATCTTAGACGAAAAACTAAATTAGCATAAAGATGGGTTTAAGTTGCCGCCGTTCCGAAATGCGTGTCCTAAGACAAGGGAATGATGATGCCCAAGGATCTCCCTGATAAAATGCTAATCATGGAACTTACAACAAACATTCTTGTTTGGGTTTTTCCTCCCGTACCCCCGCTTTTTGGTGGTTGATTGCCGGCTGGCAAAAAAAGGTAAAGTTAAGTAAACAAAACTCCTTGAAAAACTTTTGCACTTTCGCTTAACACAAGTATTTTGTTGTCGTTTATTTTCGATGGAAAATCTTAGAGGACATGATGTTATTTTGGGTAAATTTGTGACGTTTTGTATAGATTTTAGGAAGGAAGTATTGGAGTGGAGAAATTTCTTTGTAGAGAACATAAATCTGCATAAAATATTCTTTTATACAAATAAGAAGAGTTCGAAAAATTCGATGAAAACTTACAGACTTTTTCCAAGTTTACTTCCACTGAAAAACTAACGAGAAAGCGTATCTCTTAGTTCGACTTTGCCCAAACAACTCCACAACATTATTTACTTTTTCTGCCCTACGCTCTTTTTGTGCAACACATTTTTGATTAGCTTCAAGTTCAGGCAAAGATGAGAGGATGCTAGGACTGGAAGGCGGGGAGGGTCGCCTGCTGTGCGGGGGCTGGGGTAGGTGTTTTAATTTTTGTTTAAACTTTGGTCGAAGCAAAAACACCTTGGGGGCAAGCATCTGCTTCAGCTTGGAGTCGAGTGTCTCTTTGTGGCTTTGACAGCTTGTGGTTGTGGGTGTCTCTCTATCTCTTTTGTCTGTGGCAGGATGAATGCCACATCATCATCATATATCCTTGTTAATTTGTCTAGGGGTTGGATTTTTGGGAGTGTGGGAGGGAGGTGGTACGGTACCTCTTCATAAATCATTATAATGCATTTTGTTTGGGACAAGTTGTTACGGTCAAGTGTTGCGGTCATTCCAATAACATATTCATCATCATCATTGAGAGATTCGGAAATGGGTAGGAAAATGGAGATTGGGGGCAGAGCAATTTATAATCCTAAGAATGGGACAACAGATGGCGGAGTGAATATTCGAGGATTTTTGGATTGTTAATAAGTTTTGGGGATGAAAATAATGGGAGAAATTTTGGATGAAATTCAATAGAAATTGATTTTACATATTTTCCATTTGTCTATGCCGAAAAAAACCATTAAAAAATACACAAAAGTGAACTGCACTTTCGTCTTGTTTATGTGCTAGTTTTCATTTTTTATTTGGCTTGGGTAGCAGAATTGAGCAGAATTAAAATTGAATTATATTCCAATAAGACCACGCGATGCAGTATGAGCAGTGGAGAAGAGGGGAAGCAAACAAAAAGAGCCGCATGGAATGAGCGAGTCTTAAGCTGCCATGATGAAATCATATGTACATAAATATGTGTGTATATGCATGCATTCAAATTATACATACATAATTTCATCATGGTCTCTCCGCAAAATGCACTGAACTTTAACCATCTCGCACTCTCTCACGCCCATTGTACCAACAAGTGGCCACACACACAAACACTCGATCACCGTATGCATTGAAAGGGGAGCAAAAGGAGAGCATGCAATGAGCGAGTACTAAGCCGGCGGCGGAGTTATTTACATACATCGCCATTCTAATTCCAGAAGATTCAATTTTCCGGTTCGGTTTGCACGCGTTCAAAGACAGCCCGTGTTCTTTTGTCGGTTTCGGGTCGGAAAAAGCGGGAAAATTGTGAAAATCAATTGGAAAATATTGCAGCGTGTGCGTGTTAGTGTGCAGTGCAGTGAAAAATATCAACAATCCTGGCAATAAAGTGTTAAATCTACGAAAATGTGAGTGTGGCTAGTGCAAAGGCGAAGAGGAGGAAAAAGATGGCAGATCAAATGGCAAATAAAAGGCAAGGGGCGAAGCAGCGGCAAAAATGGCAGATCAAATGTGAAAGTGCAGTGAAAAAAGTGTCTAATCTAATGCGGAGGCGAAGAAGCGGCATTAAATGGCAGATCAAATGGCAAATATATGAAATTGTAGTGAAAGTGCAGTGCAACAAGTGTTTTAAACATTATTACGTTCATTTATTAATTTTTCTTGTGCAAAAAGTAGCAAAAATGCCAGAGAAGCACCCTACTTAGGTTCCGTTATGTCCGTGGTGTCGCCCACAATTTTTTCGTTTGGCCCCGAGGACTTGCGCTGCATGTGTGTGCGTGCGTGCCAATTGCATTTGCAGAAAGTCTACAAATCTATTGAGACCCCTTTCTAACTATCCCATGTAATGGAAAGATGAGGAGGCGAGATGATGTCGCTCTCTCTCTCATTTCGCACGTGTGCGCAAGTTAAAAGGAGATCGCAGGTGGAAATAAGTAAAGTGTGTGAAAGTGAAGTGTGTGGAAGTGCAGTGCAGTGTTTGTGTCGTTTCGCACCGCTTAAAATCGTCATACGTTCCCGAAATCTCACGTTGTTGTTTTTCGTTCATCGTAACCTCGTTTGTGCAAAATGAAAATGCAGAAATGCGGCAATTGTCTCCATAAGAGGTGGGGCATTGGAGATGTGACTCTGTCTCTCTCTCCTAAGCAAAATATGTGTGTGTTGTGGGAGTCTTAGCTATGCTACCGCTCCTTCTTTTAATGCACTCTAAATGTTTTCTCTGCTCTCTTATTGAAATTGGACTCATTTAAATTTTTTGTTTCGTTTTTGTTTTCAGTCTTATCACGTTATATTAAAAATGGCGCAACAAAAGGATATGAGTGGAGGAAGAGGAAGAATAAAGTCAGTTAATTAATTTTAGTTCTAAGTTTTTTGGTGATGGGAATAAGTTAATACATACAATGAAAGGCATTTTTATTTTTGATTTATTTATTTTTTATTTTTGGTCTCCTTTATTTTTAAGCCGCTGAACTTTTGTCTTTTTTCCCTACCTACTTTTCCTTTTATTTAAATCTACAAAAAAAACAAAAAATAGTCTCGAAAAATCAAATAAAAATAATAAAACAGCATACCTCTTATCTATTTATACACGAAATATAGACAAAAATTCACAAAATATTACGTTTTAATATATGTATGTACATATGCATGTACATATGTATGTATGTTTTTTTGTTGAGCATACAATTTAAACATTTTTGAATCCTTTTTGAAATAAATGGATTAAAATGTGTAGATGGATGATAAATATTTTAAAAATGTATGACATGCCACAAAATTGATTGAAGCCGATCAAATATTCAACCCCACCATACGCTTTTTCCATCCCAAATGGCAAATATAGACATGAATTTGTGAATTTTTCACGTTTGCAGTTCTGTTCCATTTTTATCTGTGTTTTGTTGTTGGCGCGGGGAGAAATTGTATGCTCAATTATTCATCAAAGTCGATGACTGTGCGAATCGTGTGAGAGGGGAGAGAGTGTTATGGCTTATGGATTGGGATTGAGATTGGTGTTGGTGTTGGGTCCTGGTCGCCAATTACAAAAGTAAATAGAAATCTGCTGCCACTCCTGGTATATGGCACCAGTCGCAGATATAGTACTCCCTTCGATAATACAGCCGTCGTTGCACCCTTCCGACACAAATCACATTAAATTTCTGCCCGTGCTCATTACGGACGAGCTGCCTTGGCTGGTCCTGGGGTCCTGCGGACTGGACGCACTTTCCACTTTCACTCTGCAGCAGAAGCAACCCTCATTCATGGGATGCAGCGGCGGGCATGACAGGACAGGACAGGACAGGAGAATCCACCCCCATATCCGACCCTCGACGCTCCACTCTAATATCATTTTGCAATTTGCACTTGGCAAATAAAGGAGTGAATGCTGTGGCAGATAAAACACTGTTTCTGCTCCTTTGTTCTTGTGGCAGCCAGGCCCCCGGATGCCCCACAAAAGGCAACAAATATTTCCCTCAGTCATCGATAGCACTAGGACTAGGACCAGAGCCAGGACCTGGCTAACGTACGAAATGCTATCCCCAAAACGCATTTTGTAGCCGTTTACATTTCAATGGACAAATGCTTCGGCTTTGGATCTCCTCTCGGTCCCTGGAAAACGCATGCCACACATTGTTAAATAAATTATCGCCTGCGCTACGCTTTGTGGCAGCAGCCATCGATGAAATCGTTTCCATTGAGTCTTTCGCTTATTTTTGTATTTGTGTGTGTGTGTTTGTGTGGTACCCTGTAAAACGGAAACTGGGACTAGACATAGAATTGGGAAAGAATTCAAATCAAAATATTGCAATAGATGCAAGATCCGTAGCACAAATCCCACTCTTAAAAAAAGAATAGAAAAATACTTCCAACACTAGAGAACACTAGAAAAATAGTTTGAAATTCTGGAAAAATTTACTTAAATTATAACAAAATTTAATAAAACAAAAAAAAGTTTACTGGATAATTATTCTAAGCACACTAGAAAAATACTGCTCATGCTGGAAAAATAGCCAAAATACTAGTCAAATACTATACACATATTCGAAAACTCTGAATACAGCATGAAACGTTCCAGGGTACGTTCATAGTCGTTGCCTTATCAAGAGCATCATATTAGAGTTCTGTCTGGACCGCTATTCGGGGTTCCCTGCTTTCCCACAAAACTCCCCTTGGACTCTGTCTGCCCCTTGGGTACGTGGATGGATGTATGTATGGGTGTCCATACAGGCCGGGGAGTTGTGCACCCAAAGCATGAGGGCGCGCGTTTGTTGCTTGTGGCATGATTGACATGCCCCTCACATCCATACACATGCCCCACACGCACACATACCGATCTGCGCTTTGTGACAAACAGCTGATTGCGTGTCTGCGATGTCCTTGTGCCTCCTGGATGCCTCCTTTCTTTCTCTGTGGCATGATTTATGTTTCCAATTGAATTTCTTGACTTTTTCTTCTGTCATTCTGATAATGGGTAGAGGGGGGCGACACGTGGCTGGGGGCCCAAAGGAACTCTCTGCTCCCTCCGTACAAATTAGCTCATTTTCCACTACACTTGGCTCACGTGCTCGCTCGTTAGCATCCTGGGAAGTAGGAGGAGCAGCAGGAGCACCAGCAGGTCACTGACACTTGTCCCCCATCCACACACAACACACACACACACACACACACACACACCAGTTTACCAATGGAGTCTCTGAATGAAGGTGCGGGCCATTGGGCAGCAGATGTTTGCATTTCTCAACTGCCAAACTTACGAAACGCTTTCTTATCGAAATGCACTCAAAGAAAATTGAGAGGCAGTTCATAGAAAAACTAGACGGCCTTTAAAACGATGTTTGGATGGCATTCTTTTGGAAATTTTATATATATTTACAGATTATTTCGCCAAGTAATTCCTCTCAGTGTATTAAGTTAGCCACGGCACAGAAACCGGAAGGGAGTGAGATTCCACAGACTGTCGAGGCGATACCACCTCACATGTCACGTACTTTTTTTTGCCCAGCTTCAAATTGCCTCAAATTGTTTTTCGGCCATTCTTTTGCTCACACATTTGACAGCCCAATGGTATAGTCCTCCTCCTTTTCGCCATCTAATAGCCAACTAATATGAGTCACAAGTCTTAAAGTTCTTCAAGGATACACATATCCTTTTCTCACTTCCTCTTTGGATTTTAGTTACATTTTGTGTGTGGGTTTTTCTTTTTTGGGGTTGCCTAGCAGTTTATCTGCTTGTTGACAGCCGCCCAAAGGGAATTAGTTATCAAAAGGCGCATAAATCCATTTTCATTTTCTAGCATTTTCCAGCTTTGTCTGGGTTTTTAATTTTCTTTGCTGAATAAAATATGAGTGGGATTGAAAATTGAGTGGAGATGTGTGGAAGAAAAGCTCTTTAAAGTTTAGCTCAACTTTTAATTTGAGGGAATAATAGATGGCACTTAGGGATGTTGATAAAAGCAGGCTTTAAAAGGAAATTGGGGAGGACTTTGGAAACCTCAAAGAGGTTAAAAATGTCTGTAAAAGGAGGGTAAAATACTAGAGAGACTGTAAATATACTAGGAATGTACAACAAAATGAATAGAAAATATTGTGAGAATAATTTAAAAATCCTATAAAATAAAATAAAAACACCATACAATATTTAGTGTATAATATAATTTAAAAAATTTCCTATCCCTTTAAAACTGAAAATGACACAATATTTTTTACAGGTATTTTCTTCAGATTTTTATTCTGATTTTCTGCTTTACTCCTTCATTTGCTCCAGAAAAAAGGAAGCCAACTCCTGACCTTCTTTTCTCATTAGCACTTTCAACGACATTTAATGGGAATTAAGGCCGAGCAGAAAGTGCGTTCAGCCGTTGCTCCGACGACTTTTATGGGTTGTTCTTCCTTGTTAATGCAAATACTCGTATAATAAAATTATTTACGCCATTGTTTAGCTTTGGTTATTAGATTCCTTGATTCGTTGGCACGCGATTGGGGTGGGAAATGGGAAAACCTACTTGATTTAACTGCCTCGAGATAAGTTCTTGGCCACTTGTTTGGGGCCGTGTTGTCTTGGGTCCTGCTTTGATTTTGCTAGCAAGCCAAAAAACTGATAAACATAAATTTGAAGTGAAATAAGAAACATTGGCTGGCAGCAACAGAGGACAGGGGACTCGAGACCCGAGACCCGGGACAGCGGACACGTGCTCCCAGAGTCCTGTGGCATGTAAAGCTATGCCACACCATTGACAGGACCCCACAGGACCTGGGACTACGACCTTTGGCTGTCCGTGTTTCGTTCCGTTCCGTCCTCCCACTTTATTTCGCTGTATCGAGAGTGTGTTTGCATTTTAAAATCCACCCTCGGAAAAATCGTTTGCCAACTTCAATTTCAACCGCTGTCATTCGACTCGAATGCCGCCTGCCTCCTGCCACTGCCACACTCCACTGTGACTCCTCCTCTCGCGACTCCCATTCTCACTGTGTCATTCCCCAGGGCGGGCAGTGGTTGCACAGTGGTTCGGGAGATAAATGGAAAGTTGCAAAGGATCTATCATATTCCTATTCTCTGCATCTGCCACACTGTACAGTGGGAGCCACAGGCCATTTCATGGCTCTATAGGAATTGGCAACGTTTCAGTGTGTTGCTTTTTGTAACCCCATTTGGCCTGCATTTTGCGCGCATTTTGATTTCGGATTTTCCGCCTGCCAATGGAAATACTTTTAGCAGAGTGTGGGAATGTCCACTCGTACACCTGTCCCACCTGTACACCTGTACTACATGGCACAACAGGGCAAGTGGCCAGTTCTCTCTCTCTCTCGCTATCACTCTGTTTGTTCGCTTTGCATGCCGGTTCATTGGGGTTTCGGTGTATTTTTTACTGTACTGTTGCTGCTGATGCATCCATCCATCCATCCATCGTCATCGTCATCGTAGTGGTCCGTCTGGAGAGCGTGTCTGTAATTTGTTGCTGTGGCAAATTGTTGCTTTTAAGACCCCCTCTGCACTGGTTATACATATTTTTCTCCCTTTCTCTGGTGTATTGCTCCCCCAATCTAACGGAGGATATCTGGCACCATTTTCTCCCTGTCTATGTACTTTCCAAAAATTCAATCAAAAAACTACAAGCGTAAACAAGTGGGGTAACATTGGGGTTTTGTAGCATCCACTGAAACATCCTCGCCTTGTACGAACAGCACTTCAATTTCAAGTGTTTTCTTTTCCTCCACTCGATTTTCCATCTTTTGGGTCTGTGGTCTTTTCCAAAATTCATGCCCAAAAAAAAAGGTATGCAATATGGGGTTTTCGGTTCCTTGTGCTTTTGCTGTTATGGCTATGGCTGTTGGCTTATTGATGCTGTTTGTGCACCTGTTTTGGATAAACTCTTGGAGAGGCAGGGATCTCTACTATTTGTTTTGGGGATCTAAAAATGTATGTAAAAATCTGGTTGAAAATTTCGATTTACGCTTTTATATTGTTTATACCTAACAGTGTACTTTTTCCGCGTCTCAAAATATTTGTGAGTACTTTTTCCCACTTTTCTGTATTAAAAGTCGCAGATGGCTCGGCTTTTGGTGGCTTGGGGCCAAACTTAAAAATTGCCTATGCTGCAATATTGCTTCGGGGACTCCATCTCCTACTCACACTCCCATTGCCACTCCCATGCCTATCCTCCATCTGTGGATCTTCCTTTTCAGCCGCCTGGATACACCTAACAGCCGTGCTAAGTCCTTGCCGGATTAGGACTAAACGTCAGGCCCCCAACCTCTTCCCATTCCACGATTATTCCCGAGTATTTGCACGCATTTTTGTGGCCAAGGAGAGGTCCTGAAAGTATGCTGCGCGAAAATTACACAGGGAAAAAAAGCAGGAAAAGCAGGAGGCTGGAAATAATAAGTAAAATACAAGAGAAAGGGAGGGAGCAGGAAGAACGTGTGTTGTCGCTGTTATCATTTGATTTTCCTTGGATGCTGTTTAACTTTCTTCCATCTTTTCGTCTTTGATGATCTTTTTCTTGAAGACGAGTGGCTTGGGCCGTGGGAAACAGTTTGTGACCTCTGAGAGAAGAAAATTGGATCGGAAAACGATGGAAACTTTGGATATACTTTTGTACCTGGCTATTTTAAACATTAATTTGGGGAACTTAACGTTTAAATGGTATTTCTTGTGCTATTTCTATATCCCTTTGATTTTGTGTTACTTCTAGGGTATCGATTACTTCGTTATTCCTTGCGACTTATACTTTTTATTTTTATTGCTGATTGTTTCACTTCTTTTCTGGGGATAACAATAAATTTTTATTGTTTGTTTGTTACGGCCGCATTTTGTTGCTACTTTTTGTTTGTTTGTTCTGTCTGTATTTTTTATTCTTTTTCCTTTTGGGTTTTCGTATATATTTGGGGCTCTTTCCTTCTATTGATTTTTGGTTGAAATTTGTTTGAATTTTTAAGTATATCTGGTTTTTGTGTACTTATTTTTCGCTGCAAAATGCCCTGCGGCATGATGACTGCAACTAGCAAATGATTTTTGAACTTTCATGTCTGTGGAGTTTTTCGTGAGGTTTTTCCTTGTGGCTTGAAAACGAAAGAAACTTTTATTTAATCTAATTAAATTGCTGCAGCGAGAAAACTGCTGTAAAGTTTATTACGGCTTTCGTTTTTTGTTTTTGTGTCTTAAGTTGCCCGTTTGTCAAATTTTCTCCTTCCCCCGGAAAACGGGAAAACTCGAAACAAGGAAAAGACAACTCGAGACAAGAGGAACAGGAGCAGAAGGAAGCAGCAGAAGTTAATGTCCCTGAACAACACCCAATGGATAATGGAGTCGGGAGGATGTGGAGTGCGGGCATGGTGATTCCCCTGAGAATTTCCTCTGTAAATTGTCATAACTGTGGGACTTTCTTTATAATTAACTTCAGCATCGTCTGGCGTTTTTCCCTTAACCTGTTGGACTTTGCCTTCCTATGGTTGGTTGCTGGGGACAACTGTTGTCTTATTTGCACAACAGTTGGAGGGTTTCCCACATTCTCACTCTTTTTCGGATAGTTTAACACATCTTTTTGCCGAGTTTTCCCACTTGTTTGTATATTTTTTCACATCTTTTGGTAGTGTTTCTCCTTCTTTTCGAATAGTTTGCCATGCCAACAAAGTTTTCTCTTCCCTGAATGAAGTTATTGCAAAGTGGATATGAAGTTTCTGTGACTTGTTAAAGCACTCAAAAATGTGGCTAAATGGATAATGAAATTGTTTTGTAAGGATTTTAAGTGGAATTATGAATATAAGTGGATTTGTGGTGGAAATTTCATTGTTTAAAATGATCAAGCTGGATATAATAATGTTAACAGGGGAATATATTTGGTGTCTTGATAATAATGGCTTAAATGTACATCTTGTATTAAATATGCACATAATTATATGAATTATGAACTCTTTCGCACCCCTTATGAGCTTATTTTCTCTCATTGCCCCTTTAAATATTATTTACATCAAGCAAATATCAACAATCACAATTCTGTCGGCAACATTTTCACTGCTTTATTTTTCATGGCAGCAGCAATCCGATTTGTTTAAATCGTTTAATCGGATTATAATTTAAGTGTTTGTGGATGTAATGGATTTTTAAATTAGACCCCTAAGAGGATTGGGGATTTATAATGATGTAGAGTGTTGTGTAATTGCTTAAATTTAGTCATATTTACAGAGCCTGAACCCTTGGATATGTTTTTGTATAATTCAAGCGTAATTTTCTCTATTCCCTGATGCTCCTTTCATGCATTTCAGCATTTCCTGTTGTCAGCAACGCACTTTATTTTGTTAGTTTCTTAATTGAAAAATGTATAATTTATATGTCTGGTGTATATTTATTTTAATAGTGCCTCTCTAGAGGCTGCCTCTCACTGCTCCCTTGCCACGAAGTGGGGGGCACATTCAACCCGTTTTATGCAAGGATCCCCTCTATATCCCTCTGCTTTTTGCACTACTTTGTCATAATTTGCAACTGCTGCAACACTGCATTGCTGGCCACCCCAGCAACTAATACTCCTCCTCTTCGTTAGGGGTCCTTTGCACAACTGCTGTTCTTATTAACTGCTCAGCCATTTGGAGTTTTCCAAGAGGAGTTTTCCCGAGGAGTTAATAGTCAGAGACAGGGAGAGGTAGGGGCCAGGGCAAGGACTGCTGCAACGACAACACTTGACTGCATATCCTTTCTCCTCCTTGTTGTTTTTGCTTGGGCCTCTTCTGTGTATCCTATGTCCGTGTGTCCTGTGTGTCCCTTTGACTATGTCGCTGCATAATTTATGACTGCTTTGGCATTCAAGCTGTTTTTTGTGTTAGCCAACAAACAGGACCTTCCAAGGAACTCCCTCCATAGCACCAGGAGGAACAGAACAGAACGGAACAGCACAGGAAGTGGCCTTAAATCAGCCTGCGAATCGATTGATATCCTCACGTAGGGAATGAGTACAGTCCAAGCTTTGAAAGCTTTAAGGAAAACGCCCCAAGGACTCTGGGAGGAAACTCAATTATTGAACAATTTAATTTACTTGCCGAATGCAGGACTTGCCCGAACTTCCTGTTGCTTCTGGCCATCTCCTGATTAACATGTCCTTTATGCCACATTTATGAACCACACGGCACACACACAAGCAATCATCCTCCCCCTTACCACACCCATCCTATAGCCCTATAAGCAGCTAATAAATTTTGGCCAGAATATGCCGCATATGGAAGGGACCCCCCGCTGGAGGGCATACGAAGGACACGCTGCTACATACATCCTGTTTCCTGTTTGCTGTTGTTCCTGTTGTTATTTCTGTTTGTAATTAGTGAAATTACTGGCACCGAAACCCCCAAAAACGAAGCTCCCCAACTTTTCCCCAAAGAGCAACGCAGCTCCAACGAACCTCAAACTGAAAGGAGCCGCCAAACTCTTGCCCTAAATTTATGATTAAACGCAGCTACTAACTCTACGTCAAATTATGATTAAAGTTTCGCCACGTTTTCGGGGGGCTGCTTGCTGTCAATAAAATGCATCATTAATTTTGAGCAGGGAAAAGGCAAAGGAATGTGGGTTTAAGTTATGACGAGAAGGCGTACTTTCAGCGGATGAAAACTGGAGCGATACTTAGCTGTAAAAATACTTTACTGATAAAAAATGTATAATCCGCATTGCTTAATCTGTTAATATATATTTGAGCAGAGCTTCAGGACTTGGAGGTTATTTAAAAGAATATTTAAATGTCTCTTCTCCATGCACGAGCCTCGATCAGGGATCCCTGACTTGACTACTCCCTTGACTCCTCCATTCTATGCGCTCTTTCTGCGTAAATTTGTAGTATTTATTTTTGCTGTTTAGATGCCCTGCCTTGATTGTTGGATATATAAAATTTAATTTATAATTTTTGGTCTTACATTTTGAATATTTTTTGGAGAGCTGCCTGCTTTTAATTTATTTATTTTACACGCTTGAAAATAATTGCAAACCTTTGCCATAATTCATCATACCTTTCACTCTCGCTCTCTCTCTTGCATATTGAGTGCTACCAAAAACCGCACGCGTCAGTCAACAAGTTTTCCCTCTCCCTTTCCGCTTTTCCTCTATCGACTTTTATGGGAAACTTTTGCATTCACTCGAGGATGTAATTTCCTCATAGTATCGTTAAATATTGAACATTAAATGTGGTTCCGGGGGGTTCGGCTGGCCATAAAACCAAATGGGCCTTTGGAAAATTACAGCTGTTGCACGACGACCTCTACGGCTACGGATACGGCTATGGCTATGGATAATATTTATATTGTTGATTATAGATGTCAACATTTATGACAGGCCACAAAAGTTAATTAGCCATAGAAAAATGGGAAAATTTTGGGAATAACCCAGAAACTTTGGTAGAATATAGAGAGAGTGGAAGCTCTCTCTCTCTCTCTGTGTATCTGTTGGCTTAAACTGCATTCTAATTAGTTATCTGAAGCGTCTATGCCATGATGATGAATGCTTAAGCAGTTAAGTTGCACAAACGAACAGCAGCAGAGGCATGGAGTAGCCTAGGAAACGGTGAAAGGAGGCCGCTCCCCAAGTTGTGGAGCTTAGCGATGGAAAGTTTATCTATGGCAAACTTTTAGATATATATTGTATGTGTATAGCTAGAGGGGATACATTTTGGGCAGATTTAAATATATTGAGGCACAGCAGAGGAGAGAAACTTGGCAGTGAAATTTCCATTTAAATAAGGAAAAATAGAAAAAAGGAAAATAAGTTCTATGGGAAGCTACAATTTTGTTTATGGAATATCTATTTAATTTATAAAATTAGGTTTAATAAATATATAAAATAAAATTCAATAAATAAATTAATACAAATAAATTGAAGTTTTTGAAAACTTGAGGAATTATTTTAGAATTAATTGTAGGTGCCAAAAACTTGAGTTTCTCCATTCCGACACTCGTCGGAGCATCGCTTAGACCCTCCTCCGCCCGCTAGCTGCTTCTAATTGCTTGGCATTGACTGTAAAAGTATTCCCAATGGCTTCTTCTGTGTATCTCAGAGATCTTTATGTGTTCTCTGTGTGTGTGTGTGTGTGTGTGTGTGTGCGTGCGTATTGCCTTTGGGCCATTTGTTGCGATTCTTTGTGCGTTTTTTGGCTTATAAATTTAGTCAAAGCACGTACCGTAAACTTGGCAATAAATCCGTAAGCCCAACCGTCCATGAACGCACCCCCCTCCCGCACCCGTTTGAACTTGTACCTCTGCTCTGAATGTCCTTTGGCTTACACACATCTCCAACCCTGCTTCTGTTCCTCCTGCTGTGGCGGAACACGTGGCGTATTAACAATATCGACATGAGTAAACAAATGCCCAAGGGGTCATGCAGCAGAGTGTGGCAAGAGGCGAGGCATGAGGCAGGCGGCAGCAGGATGATGATTGCTAGAAGTAATTTACACTTTTACCAACTTTCAACTTAACGAAAGAACTTTTGCTCTTTTCCACAGAATATAAATAAAACTCGAAACGACAACAGAAATTAACACAAATGTTTCATAAACTGGCATATCTTGATGAACAGGAAACGGGCAAAGGAAAAGGAAACGGGAGCAGGAAAAGCCATACCATACCCACCCCCAGGACACGTGTTAAGTAGCCCTTATCCTTCGTGTGATATTGAGATTATCATCGGCTGGTAACATGCCGAACCTCCATCACGTCGACTACAATCGGAAGTATTCCGCCACGGAAACCATTCAGGTAAAAGTTTCTGTCTCTCTTATATCTTTAATGATTTTTTCCGGGTATATGTATATTTAGCATTTTCCAAGCTTTTTCCTAACCATTTTCTTTAGTCTTTAAGTGGAAGCGTTTACTAGCCTTCACGTTGAAATGTTTTCCCGCTCTTAAAGGAAAGTACAACTTTGAGCGCGCGATAATTAAAAATAAAACGAAACAAATTAACGAGTACGAGCACACTGGCACGCGACCAAAGTTGTGGGCGTTCCCTCCCTCCTCCCATAAGATATATATTTTTCACATCCCCACCCCAAGACCTGGTGCCAAGAGCAAGAGCCAAGGCCAGGAGCCAATACCCCAGGACCTATGTCCGATTGGAAGACCGACCTCTCGTTTGACTCCTTTGCCCCTTGGGCTTGATTGATGGGCACAAAGTATTCGTCCTGCCCGTTTGTTTGAGCAGAGCTCAACGCGAATTAATTGAAGAGTTTTTTCTTTTTTGTATTCTTGTGGGGCAGGAACCGGAAGCAGTCTTAGAGTCCAACCCCCCGAAGACACGCCTACTATCCCGCTAATTGCTGTCATAAATTTTGGAACTCAAGTTGGTAGCCAACGAACAACAAAAAAAACGCATTCTTTCGGCAAATTGTTGTACTCTTTAGATGAGAAACAATGGGATAAGGGGGGTATGTTGGCTATGATGAAAGGGTAAAAATGGAATGCTCAATAGTTATTTAAGAGCATTTGTGTATTATATTTATTTTTATTATATTATTAAAAGTATTTTTATTACACTAAAATTTATGTTTTTTTAAATATTATTATTATATTATATTCATATTCATATTATCCACCAAAAAAAGGGAGGGCATATCTTATTCGATATATCTCTGGAGAAGTGACGGCCTTCTCTCATTTGGTTTTTGGTTAGCATGTTGTCTCAGCTTTGGCTGTTCTCACTGCCACTTCTCTCCCCATTTCACTGGCTTTTCTCTTCACCGAAAAAAGTTAATCACAAAAACCATCGTCGGGGAAAAGTCTGTCTGTCTGTCCTACCGCCGGCTGGCTGGCTGCTGCTGTTGTTGCTTTTTATTTCATTGTGTTTTTTGTTTCAACCAAAACGTTGCCGCCGCATTCGTTTTCCTCCAAAGCGGAAGAGAGATGGCTACAAAGGAGAGAAAGGGCGAGGTGCATATATCCCGTGTCCGGGTCTCTCTCTGTGAAACTTGATTAAGTAGTTTCCGCGTGTTTTTATTTGCACAATAAAAGCATAAAAGGAAGCCTGCCCTGCATTGCTCCTCCCGTATTAAAGTTTGCTGAGCAGCGGACAAAGTGCTCTCGAGTGCTAAATATGTGAGGGAATTCCCTGCACTATGCCCCCACCCATCCCATATGACTGCTCCTCTGATTCCATCCTGCCAGACATGCTGGCGTCTTTTTTTTTATTTTTTTTTTTGCTATTTAAGCTGGTATTTTTATGGCTTTGCTGTGCGGAATGATAACGTTATGACTCCATTGGTGACAAGTCGTGGACGTGTTAGAGTTAACAGATCTCTCTCCTTCAGTCTCGTTTAGAGCAGAAATTTCAAGGGATAACTTCAATCCAGGGAATCCTTTTTGAGAGGGATATGGCTTTTATTTTTCTATAAAGATTCTCATTATTTGTTTTTTTTTTAATCCAATTTTTCTTCTTTCCTTATTTAGCTTTGAAAATTCTCGAATACATATTCCAGAAAAGCTAGCTGAAAAAATCACTGCCTACTTTTGCGTAAGCTCAATCCTTTTGTCTTGTGATTCCCAAATAGTTTTGTATTCAATCGAGTCGAATGCCTTCTGCTTCGAAGCTTTTTTTATCACTCAGTTTTCTCTTCAATTGTGTCGAATAAATCTTTCGCCTTTTACTAAAGATTTCCGTGGAGAGGGGCATTTTAATGAGTTTTCATTAATTTTTAGACAAGCGCCTGGGGGTTTAACGCCGCCGGGCCAATATCCAATAAATAATCCAACCAAGATGGGAAAGTTCCGAAGAAAAACCTGACGGAAATATAAAGAAATTCTAATGATGGAATTTTCCTACCCTTTAAGCATATTACCTTTTAATCATATTTGGTACACTTAAGATAGGAATCGTCTTCACAATCTTCAAATGTTAATTCAAATAAAGATTACTCGAATTATAGATATCCTCTAACTATCGAAAAAGTAGCCCAAATGATGGCTGCTCTAACCTTTTTACAGTTCAAAATGATTTTATTCCTAAATGTTTTCTATAGAAATCTGTGGCACATAACGTGCCATATGCTGCCGCTGCCGCACTACTTATAGACCCGCAGACGCTTTGCCCCATTAAAAATGATTACAGCAAAATGCCTTTCCGTTGGCACAAGCACTACCGGCCGCACGGAGCGCGGGGGCAACAGCCACTCCGGCCACAAAAGTAATTTCACTTTTCGCCGCATATGCTGCCTTCTTTATTTTTTTGCCTTTTTTTTTGGCAAAACAAACAAACATAAATATGGATTTCTCATTAAAATGCCAGAGTTATGCTATGCGAAATGATGCTGCTGCCGGCACGTAGAAAGGTCCTGCAAGGACTCTCCAGTTAGAGGGGTCACGCGCAGGCGCTGTGGCTTTGTTGTCGGCTTCGCGCCAATGTCAATGTCGTACTCTTTTTGAATGAAACTCTCTTGTTCTCTTTCTTTATTGCTCTCTCTTTCTATTTTGTCTCTCTGGGAGGTTGGTCTCTCTTTTGGCCTAAAAGTCACGTGCTGGCATTGAAGGAATTTCATAGCCGGCTTTTTGAGTGGAAGAAGCAGAGGAGTCGAAGAAGAAAAAGTGTTGGAATGAGACGTAGAATGGGAGGTGGAATGAGAAGAGGAATGAGAGTCGCTAGGAGCTGCCGCCTTCTCTTCTTAACACTCGACACCCCAAAAGCCGGGAGCCGAGGTACGTGCCGTGGCGGGAGGGAGGGAGGACAATGTGACGCATTTGTCATGAAACGGATTTCCGGTATTGTCGTCGCTGTCTACACACCCACCCACCCCTCTTCACCACCCACTTAAAGGACTCTCTTGACTTTCTCCTCTGCCTGCGAACGTGAAAACTTGTTCAATTTTTTATGACAAAGCGGGAACAGAAAGCCAGGGGGAAAGCAAAGAAATAGGAGAGTGGAAAAAAAGCTGCAAGAAAGCAGACAAATTAAATCTAAAACAAAACGAGGTTTTAGATACACTGAAAGCTGTGTATTATACATGGTAGCTAAGCCCATAAATTTGATCTTTTCCAATAGTAAAATATATAAAAACATAATTTTGGTTCAGTTTTCTTTATAAATAACCTGATCATTCGCTTTCTAATTATTTTTTGTACAATTTCTAAATATTTTAAGGGGTATAAAAAGTATTCTATACTAACACTTCTGCATTGCCAAACCTCTGCTACCAATCATAGTACCCTCAAAAAAAAAGAACTCAAGGCAAAAGAAGAAAGTTTGTCGTGCCCTGCCGCAAAAGTGGCTATTTAGCATTTTAGAGTAGGCGAAGAAACATGACCCCAATGCAGCCAACGAAGGGACCTACAGCTGAACCCTGAACCCCACTCTACACTCCACTGCCCTCATCTCCCCACCGGGGGTCTGTCGTCTTGTTGCTTGTAGACCTCTGAATTTTTCATTAATTTCATTGCGAATGGCGACGAGGCAAAGCGACAACAAATGGAAATGTTAAGCGGCAGCAACAAAATTGACAATTATTAAGGATAATGAGACTGCTTGAAAATGGGCGCCAACTGAGGGTTAAGTGTGCCTAAAGTGTATGTTAAAGATTGTAACTATGAAGGAATTATGATAATGGGTTAGTGGGTGCCATAAAGTTGACGTGTTTAAAGGTTAATAGAAAATCAATTTCCAATGGCAAATCTGAGTCATTTTACAGGGCTTATACAAAGATCTTTTAACTAGACTTGTATAAAATAAGAGCCCTATAAACCACCCTGCCGCAGATCCTGGAATAGAAGGAAAAAAACCCTCCCTTAGGTAGGATCCCTTTTTCCACATGCTACCCCCAAAAGACTGCAATAATTTTTCATATTTTTCCTGTCGCTGTCCCTAGAATTCCCAACTGGTTCTATCCTGCGCCGCCTTGAATACCAACCCAGCGGCAGTGTAGAGTTATCTTTGCGCAGAGGCATTATCGTAACCAATGAAGTACTACTGAGGTGCGATTATTGCTAGTTGAAAACTTTAACCAATA